>WURT03034367.1:1713-15091 GCA_009936505.3 Holothuria glaberrima
GGCAAAGCAAACCTTACTATTTGTACAGCCCTGGTGGTACTCCTCTGGTGGGCAAGTTCAAAGGCATGCTTATAAAGTCCAAGCAAACCTTACTATTGTACAGCCCTGATGTTACTACTATGGTGGGCAAGTTCAAAGGCATGCTAATAAAGCCCAAGCAAACCTTACTATTGTACAGCCCTAATTGTACCGTCCTCCTCTGGTGGGCAAGTTTAAAGGCATGGTTATGAAGGTCGAGCAAACCTTTATATTGTACAGCCCTGATGGTACCTACCTTCTCTGGTGGGCAAGTTTAAAGGCATGGTTATAATGGCCAAGTTAATACTGTGCAGCCCTGATGGTACCTACCTTCTCTGGTGGGCAAGTTTAAAGGCATGGTTAAAATGGCCAAGTAAATACTGTACAGCCCTGATGGTACCTACCTTCTCTGGTGGGCAAGTTTAAAGGCATGGTTATAACGGCCAAGTAAATACTGTACAGCCCTGATGGTACTTACCTTCTCTGGTGGGCAAGTTTAAAGGCATGGTTATAACGGCCAAGTAAATACTGTACAGCCCTGATGGTACCTACCTTCTCTGGTGGGCAAGCTCAAAGGCATGGTTGTAAAGCCCAAGCATAGCCTTTCTGTCCTCTACACGTGCCAAGAGCAGGAGCATACTGACAAAGGTTACGATCAAGTCAAAGTAATTCTTGGTCATGTCAAAATTTGTGGTCTAGGAAAAATTGAAGAAAAAAGTATTCAGAGATACAACACTTCGAACCCAGAAATACAGTATGGTACGTAAATAATGTACCACACTTGGAAATGCTGCTTCTACTTACATAAGCTAATTTTCATCTATAGCAGAGGTTATGAAAATTTAATTCTCATAGTATATCTTTTTTCATGAAAAATAAGCAGGATAACACCAACTATTGTTTAGAGATGAGCAATTGTTTCCACAAAATCAAATGTTAGGATATAGGCATAATTCTAATAACACAGACATATTACACTAGTAACACTACACGTGTGTATTCAATACATACTAACAGTCTATTACAATATTAAGTTTTAGAATTCAATATCACCACAGTGCAACACAGAAGCAACTGCATACATATTACTGCACCTACAAATGCATGCTGGATTCATGATAATCAGTAAGCATTAAAAAGTTATCAATTCCCTGACACTGATTTCAAAGTCATATTCTACAGATTTTATACTTACAATATCAAATGTGACATGAACTGATGCAATGACGGTGAAGAGGTTTAATACTTGATCCTGTAGAAATAGAAGGTTGCAAATGAAACACACTTGAACAGCTCCAGTGACATGTAAAATGTAAAGTTTTTCATAAAAGGGAAAATGCCACCCCCCCCCCCCCCCCCCCCTACTTGAATTAGTGTACCCCATCACACTAGATCAGGAATGGCTCAATCATGTGAAAATATTTTTGTTCATTATTTCTTAAATTTATGCAGAATAACTTCTTGGTTTACCTTCAATATTTGATAGTTTTATACTGTACAGGGAACATTATCAAAAAAGCTTGTGAGAGAAATAAGAACGGATCTGTAAGATTTAGCAACTTTTAAAAATAAACTTGGGGCCACTGCCTTCTCCCTTTAATTCTGACACTAGAAAGTCAGAAGGTTTAAAGACTGATTGCAACTGAAACGTAAGTTTTGTGCTGTGGTTTATAAGTTATACAGTACTGTGTTTACATGGCAGTACAAAATGTTAAAGACCTACATTACAGACAGACCACATCACGTTAAAATGCTCCAAAATATACAGTACTTCTTGCTTTTAATTTGGGCATTTAATGCTGGAAAAGATCCAAACATGTTTCATGTTTGATAATTCACGGGTTAAAAGATTGTCACAGTGTAACCTCTATTGACCCTTTCTTTTTCTTACAATATTATGTTTACAAGGTTTTCAATATGACTTCCAGTGCCCTCTAATATGACATTTGATCTTCACGAAATATAATGGAGATCATGTACAGTAGTGGATATTTTATAGCATCCACAGGCCAAGTACAGTAGAGAAGCATGAAAGGGTCCATAGGGCTATGTCATCAGCAAATGGGATAAACGACAATCATAAAGACTATTGAGGGGATGTCATTAACACATATATTACAGAGTGAGGTGCTAAGAACAACCCTGAGGGGTACCAGTTTGTAATTGAAAGGGATGAGAACTTTTGTTCTTACAATACATTTGCATGTATCTTTTGATTAAGAGGAGGAAAACAGATGCAAAATATAAGGATCGAAATTACAGAAATATAGTGTAAGTTTTAGACCATTACACCAATATTGTCAATACCTTTTCAGCATTTAAAAATATGGCAGAGGTGATTTTGCCAATTTTTAAGTGTTGTACTAATCTGAAAACTTGATTGAAATGTGTCTTTTTTAGTTATACACCCACATTTATTACCACTAAAAAAAGTTAGTGTTCTAACCCTGGTAGCAATGAACCTTTTGAATAATTTACCAAGACATAGGAGAAGACTAATTTAACAAGAGTTTCAAGGGTTTCTTTGGTTTGGGGATTAGAATTGTTTTAGCCTTTTTTCATGGAATTGGGAAATAATCTTTAAATAAAGTACAAAGAAAGCCCAATAAACTGAGGGGGCTACTTTGTAATTGATTTGTAAGTAATACCATCATATCCATGAGCAGAATTCATTTTTACCCACCTTAAGAGAGTGTGCAAGTCCATCTAAAGAGGTACAGTAATATGGTCAGAGCTAACTTTGATTTAAAAATTTGGACTGAAAAAACTAGGGTTGTGTTGAACAACATTATTGAATGTGATTTAAAGTTAAAAGAAGGGTCTAAGCTCAAATCACGTTTTGATGTATTAGAAGGGGTACTTACTCCAACCAATCTGTTGAAATTTCCATTGAAATCTGATGTGTGGTTCTCAAGATATCAGCAGATAAAGTTGTCACATTTTCAACACAAAGTGAACTTGAAGCAAGCATACGTGACATCATAGCCTCACATTAATAATGAGCAGTCTTTTGTTTTTCTTTAAAATTTACAATCAATTTTCTTCTCAACAATCAAATTTTATTGGAATGTGATTGCAGGAGAGGCATGGGAAGATTACAAATTTCACATTCCTCATGGGGAGGTCCTATCCCAATTAACTTCAAGGTCAACACAACAGACTGAAAAAAAAAAGGAAACAAGCATTCCTTATCAATGTGAGGAAGTGATATCAGGGAGCTGCATAGTGATATAACCCCTGCTTGCCTCAAGCTCACTTTGGGTCACAAATGGAGAAACTTCTTTGGCTGATTATCTGGAGTAAAACATGTCCGATTTGAATGAAAGTTTCACCAAATTGCATAGTTTTAGTTCCTCTTCCACAAATGAAAAGTAAATTTTTGCTAAAACCCTTCTTTTATTGTCACAAGGAGAAGAGTGGATTTGATGGAAAGATTTCATTGTTTTGGCTATTAGGTTAGCTTGAGTCGACTCAATGTGGTTACTCTGCAGATCTATTGAGTCAGATACATTTTTCCCCTTGAATGGTTAAGGCTTAATTTAACTTTATTCCAAAATTTATGTGAGTTAGTCTCATTTTTAATTGCTAAGCAATGATGATTCCAGTCTTTTAGTTTTGGGGTTTTGACTTTTTCTGAACATGTAATTTAACCTTGCCTTTAAGTAGTGGTATCAATATTATGGTCAATCATATAGGGTCTCCCTAATTTCCTTTTACTGTAGCTTTATAAAGGGTCTTGATATTGTTATTCATTTTCCATGTGGAAGTAAGGCCCTTATAAAGTAAGAGGACAGCTTTTTTCAAAAGTATTAAGAATGAGTTCAGAAACATTTTTGATTAATAAATTGATAATACATTCAGTAACTTTCATTTTGTTGGACAGCTTCTCATTAAGATAATTTATATTCAATTATCATTTGGTAATTACCCTGGCAGTCATTAATATTACAATTTCTGTATTAAGTACAGTACCAAAATTGTGGTAAAAAGGTTTAATATCAAAGTTTGAAAGCATTATGTAGTCATCACTGACATTAGACTCTTCAGAACTACAAGTAGAGAAGTGTTTATGAGCTATTTTTCTAGGTACAATTACAAGATCTAATAAATCTTTGGTATTATCTGTTGAATTACGCCTGGTTTTTGTGTTCATTATTAGAATATAAAGTCCTTATTTTTTATGACGTTGAAGAGTCTTTTGCCATAGTTACTAGTTTTATTACAACCAAAATTTTCATTATGCAAATTTTAGTCTCCAATATAAATATTACTATCTTTAATTGCTCAAAAATAGTGTTTTTTACATAAGTAACTGGGAGGTTATAATACTGTAGGTAAAATGAATTTGCAGTTGGGAGTTATGGAGAGTAACTGTCAGACTTACAGTAAGGCCTGTAGGCCTTAAAATTTACCAATGTGAGTTTGTGTTACAGTGAGGTTGGATGTGTATGCAATTTGTACTCTGCCACTCCTACTGGTATTATGTTTCTAATGATAATTTAGGATACAAATGTGAATTCATGTTACTACTGAGTGAGGTTTTATTGAAAAGGATAAGATCAGGTTTATACAAGTCAATATATTTATACAGGAAAACAATTTTATATCTTGCTCTATTTACAAAGATGATAGTAAGAAAATGTCATTGATGCTAGTCATTGGGCTTATTGGGACTTCTAGCCTTCTCCACCACTTGTGCTACTGACAGAGGATTTTTATGTATATAACTCAAAACTTTCTTCCAGGACATTTCAATATTAAGGGAGTTAAGAACTAAGTCTGTGATATCACTGGTATTGATATCCACAGTTCTGAGGGTTAGGGTTAGATGATATAAATTTTCATATGCTTTCTCAATTTAAGTTGTAACTGTAACTGGGGCAGCCACTTGAGCATAAGTTCAAGAGTTGGTAGTTTCAACTCTAGCCTCTTTAGAGGCCAGGCAGCCCTTTTATAATGCAATGAGATTTCCACCACAATCTACACACTTTTTATCAACTTTTTCTTTTGGACATTGCTAAATGGGAGTCCTCAATTTTAAGAAAATTTTATTGTCATCCACTGGACAACTTGTCTGCCTTTTTGGTTTCCATAACAAAATGAAGCAGTCTACAGGGAAATTTGCTGTAAACCTAGGAGCAATTTGTTAACTTATTGCATGAACTTTGGTTGTCTGATGGACAACCAACCCACCATTTTTTGGTCACAAATTTCGGTCAGATATCATGGGCAACCAAACAACTGTTAAAATCGAGT
Source organism: Holothuria glaberrima (assembly GCA_009936505.3). Taxonomy (NCBI): domain Eukaryota; kingdom Metazoa; phylum Echinodermata; class Holothuroidea; order Aspidochirotida; family Holothuriidae; genus Holothuria; species Holothuria glaberrima. The sequence goes on from WURT03034367.1 coordinate 6,988, forward strand.
CCTGGGAGTGATTGCCTCCACACCTCACCTTGCAATTTTTGACCCAATCACTGGCATTTATACCACTGCAAAACAAACAGTAGTTCTCTGTATGATTCTGCCCTATGCTTGGTGAAACCATAAATTATACCATAATCATTGACTTGTTTTAAGTCATCTTCATAGCATAGGCTGATTTTCACCTTCCATGTACTGTAGCTTTTTTTCATCACATTTGATGTGCTTCTTGGATTCAGTTCTGAAGAAGTTAGAGCCACTTCTGAAGAAAGCTTGACTAAATTTCAGGTCATCTGAGAGTGCACTTGCTGAAACTTCTACAGTAATAATTCTCCCACGATTAAATCTCTCGTGCAAGAACAAATCAGACATACTGAATCACCCTCAACTTACCTTGTATTCTAAGATATCTCTGAATGTTGTATAATAAACACTCAATACTTTCAATATGTCAGCTTTTCGTTGATCCACAGGACCTAAAACAGACTGCAAAATGTAAGAGAAAACGATGAGAAAACACAGAAAGTTAAATGCACAACACTAACTACTACTGTATACTAGTACTGAGCAACAATGGTTTTGTAACTACTGTAACACATTAAGGTCAATAATAGGGGCACTTGTAATCAACTGACAGCAAGATCTATAATCCTGGACAAAATTATCTGGGACAAATCCCCCACGCCCCACCTCAGTGTTGGTTTGAAGGTGAATGAAAGTTGTGCGCTGAAGAAAAAAGTGCTCTCTTTGTTTTCTCAACATTGAACAAGGGGTGGAGGGGGAGACATGCTGAAAATACTGTACTGTATGTGACAGGCCCCAAAAGTGTTCCAATAATTTTGTCCACGATTTTTTGAACACCTGTACAAAGACCACTCTAGGGTCAGTAAGATGTGACAGAGAACAGTGTGCTTATCATAGTAATGGTGCTCTGTTCAAAGACAACAGAGTTGGATGGGTTGACAGAGGAGGGGAGTGGAAGGAGCCAATTAATTATTATAAGTACAAGAAATAATGAAAGTTTTGATTGAATCTAAAAGCAAATGTAGGAAACATGTGGCTTATTCGAGTCGCTTCATTTTTCCAAAGGGTAAAAGAGGGAAAACGCCTGAATTTATTAAGAATGTAATCCCTTCCTCATGTGACTTTCAAAATATGGTTTTCAACTAGGCAGGGAGTGACATATGCCATGGAGACATGTGAGGGATGGAGAAAGGGAAGCGTGTGAGAGTTAGCAAATGGCCTTGATGTAAGACAGAGAATACTGCAGCTGTCTGGGGGGGGGGGGAAGGAATACAGCACAAAATAGGACCTTGAAGTGACCTGCTTATCCACTCTCCACGAACTTAGCATATTGATCAAGTGCTGCACATTAAATCTTGATGAAATTATTACATAACTGTATCAATTTAAAATAACATGAACCCTCTGATATTTTTTCAGACATAGATTTTAACATCTGTGACCAAAAATGCAAATTTTTTGACTCTGAAAAGTATGAACTGCAGCTCCTAAATACATGGTTCGATTGCAAAAGTTACTACTGCTTGCTGTATACACAGTGTAGTGTAGAGGCTATCATTGCAAGGCATCCTTTTACTGCATCAAATGTAACCTACTGTACTTGGTCAAAAATGACTAAAATATTGTCCTGGCATGTGCAAAATACTCTGAAAATCTGTCACAAAAGTTTTAGTCAGAAGGCTTTTCTCTACAGGCATTTATCTTCAGAGGTACTTGCCGATGCCGTACAGTAACCTGTAATCAATACGGACACTGTAGGCCTACTAAGAATGTGTGTAAGTTCAGTTCTAAGTACACATACTGTAGAGCTACAGGGCATAATATTTTGTGATACTTTGCTCAAAAATTATGGTGGGAGGGGAACGTAGGGATGAACTCTTCTGTTTCATTTTACCTCCTTTCTCCAACTGTATACACCTTACTACATTACTGCACATGTACGTACTGAATGGGGTTGTTTTATTCAAATGATAGTTTGGCCCCTGGATTTTTTACTTGGCCCCTACAGTGTAGATTCCATGGGTGAGGGGCCCGGTCGGCTCCCAGTTTATGAAGGCTTGCAGTACAGTATTTAAGCCCCTGCCTGCCATCCTTCAGTGGTTCATTAAACAACATTATGGCAAACCCTTTAACATTATTTGCTGTAATGAAATGCAAGGTTTAGATTTTACAAAGTAATATACCCATTAACCTTCCCCCTTCTGTGCATACCAAACAATGTTACATCATAAATTGCCATGTAAACTTGTTTATACTGTATGTTACAAAGTACAGTACTGTATATACTGTACTTACTCATCTGTCACCCTTCACCGGCTCGACTTGAACCAATTGGTTGGAAACTAGGCCGTTAAACCTCATCTAACTAACTAACCCTTCAGTGGATCTGTATGACCATATTCTACAGGTATCTCAGTGATATTCTATGAGAGCATCACTAACTGCCACTTAGCAATTGAAAAAAAAAACTTAGACAAGAAATTACATGTTTACCTGACTTTTTTCTGACTGAGGAAATTTCTTCTCAATTGCTTTGATGCATGGTTCCAGCAACTTTTCTGACAAGAAAGCTGGCCTTGAATTTGGGTCCTGACATGCCTGTTGACAGAACAAAGAACAGTCTTTGCTGTATACTTAGCTTATCACAGTACCTGTACCCAGATCAGTACTGGGGAAAAGGGGCTAGGGAGTTTTACTGTACATGGAAAGCCCTTTCTTTCAATTTCAACAGTTTCCATTTTACATAATATTTACCTGTACCTGTTGTCATCCAAGCATCCACCCATACACTCCAAAATATTGCTTGTGGTCTTAGTAAGAAAGGACAATGATTCGTAGGCCTATTCATATTCCTATTTCATTACATTATCAAAGTAACAGTCTAAACTTTGACTCCGCATTCAAGCATACACTAAAACAGGTGGAGGTTTGGGTACAATTACAGTATAATACCCTGCCATGAAATAAGTTCACAGCTTTCACGACGTAGCTGGTGGAGCCGGCATAGCCACATCAGGGTTGGACTTAGATTTTTTGCAACATTTGTTAACCATGTCAATGTGTATGCTACTCAACCAAAAGGAAGTCTTTATGATGTACAGTAGCTAGTGAAGGTGGCATAGCCACTCCAGGAGAAACATTTTTACTTGGGTTTTTTACAATATTTCTTTACACTTAGCTGTAAATAGGCCCATACAAAATGATTTCTTCATGATGTAGCCAATATAGCAACTTTTTTTTTTTGGGGGGGGGGAGGGGGGATACCATACTGTAGTTTTAGACTTGGTCAATTTTTGCAAGTCCACATGCAGCTTGTGCATCAGCTACAGTACAGTATATCCTAGGCTATCAAGAGTCATTCTCAAAATAACTAAGTATAGAACTGAACTAGTAGTCAATTAATTTTGGGGTTGTTTTCACATGGCAGGGTGTCCTACTGTACAGCCTGTATAGTTACTCCAAGTTTTGATTTACATGGCATCCAACTTCCAAACATTTCAATCCAGCCATGCAGATACATGGAGTGTCCAGAAAATTCAAAAGCTCAGCATACTGTACAGGCAGAAAGTTAAAAGTGATTGAGCATCCACACATCCGGATGCCCAGATACATCCCTCAAATGGCCCTGTATTTTAAAGCTAGCCTTCTTCTGTATCATTCTAAGGATGAGCTGCGTGGCTCAATGCCATGGGGAACAACTTCAAGTCTATAAAAAAAAAGTGCAGATTTCACTAAAAACTGCAAACGTGCACAGATAGAAAACAAGGCAGTTTGGCGTGCACAGCACATTCCCAGCGCAGGCCAAACTCAACATTCTGGTCTGGAAGTTTTCAATGTTTATCCATGATGACAAAGGTGTGAGGTAGTGTTTGCACTGGGTAGGAAATTCATACCCGGGTACCCGAAACTTATTACCCGTCGGGTACCCGGGTACCTGACCGTAAGCTTGCAACATCTGACTTCAGTGCATTGTATGCACATACAATTCGGGACTCCACCCATACAGCCGCCTTTAATGTACTGTTAGAAACACGCATCGTGGGACTTAAATGACAGGTGATTAGTACAGCAGTTTAACAAAAGCAAGGTACGGAAACAGGCTAAAAAAACTTCATTTCAACTAAATAGCCTATGGTGAATGAGATGAAGCGAAAAACACTTTGTAAGATGTAATAACTGTGCCATGTCGCCAAGATCAAAAGCAAACCCTAGAAAAACGCTACCCGGGTAGTAATTTTCTACCCGGGTTGTAATATCGTCGGTCGAGTAGCCAAGTACCCGGTGTAAACACTAGTGTGAGGCTGTCATAAAGGTATGAAACAAATGCTACTGTATCATCCTTCCATGTGCTTGACTTGTCAAGAAGGATAGGATTCAGCAAAAAAAGATACATTGTTTTGTTAACAAGAAGTTGTTTTCCATCCACATTTTCCACTGGCATCAAATTTGCAACATACAGTAGGCTATGGATATTCATATACCGTAAGATAAGCATTCTCATCCCTGACTGGACCTCCACATTTTTGGGGTTGGGAAGTGAGTTTCTTCCTCACCCCAAAGGTGACCTTTTGTGCCCTGACACTGAGGTATAGCCAAATGCAAACATGCTACTGTACCTCGTGGCAGGTGTTACCCTAGCCCCAAAGTGCATTCAGTGTAAAGGGGATGTGGAAGTTACGCCTAGGCGTCAGGGTTTTTACGCCAACAAAATCAAAGGTGTACGCCAACAAAACCAAAGGTGTGAAAAAAACAACACAATATAGCATCAACACTGTCTGCTGTACATACAATGATCATTCATTACAGTGCTTGATTGAGCAAAAATTTACATACTGTATCCTAAAACCTTTCCTATTGGCAGCAAATAATCATATTTTGTGGGACTCGATGGGAATAAGGCCTAAGTGGAAACACAATGCAGCACAAAATTTTGTAGTTGCTGTATGAATAAACCTGGTTTGCACTGCAAAGTTTGCACACAGTAGCACTGCAAATTATCTGTCTGAACCATATGTTACGGTAATTCAGAGGCGTTGGAAGCACAATGGCAGGTGCATCTGCTGTACCACTTTTCAGGGAACATCAACAATATCCAGCAACAGTAGCAGCAGCAGCAACAACAACAATAACAATAAAAAATGGAAAAACGAAGATTATACAAAAAAAAAAGAAAAAATTACTGAGAGGGCGCCATGTAGTGAGTTACTTCACAAGAACTTTGGCAAAACACCAGAATGCATCTAAGGACATAATAATTCAAAAATTTCTCAATACCCCCTCCCTTTACACCCCTCCCCCATATAAGTCACCCCCATTCCCCAGTTGCCCTACCACTTTAAAAATTGTTTTGAAGCCTCTATAATACAGTATTTCCTCTAATTTGATTGACTAAAAACTTTAATTACAGTACTGACCAGCCTTCTTTAAATGTCACAAACTTTCCGATCATATACGATACCGTTTATCATGCATTAAGAACATATTCTACTGTAACACTCTTCAAATCACTTGAGTGTGCCTTTCCTGCTCTTAAAGTTTGGCACTAACTAGTACAATGGACTAAAGGTCTGAAAAAAATAATACATTCAGTTGCCTGCCATTCAAAACCAATATCAATCAAAGTGAACAATATTACTTCCCACACGACTAACCTCATACACTCCTGTATACCTGAACAAACACGATCAGATAATTGGTCACATGCAGGCCTACAGTAGGCCATGCACTAATATGCAAGTACAATCATGGAATGATGTACACTAGCCTGATACTAAGCACTGCCTTTGGGCAATTACTACTTGACTACAACGTAACGTCAGCGTGTAGAATTCAGTACGTGACATGACGGTCAAGCATGACAAATTCCACACGTCATGTCCGTGACTTTGTAAGAATACACCAGGTAAAGCAAGGAGAAATTCTCCTTGAATTTCACAATTCACTAGCAAAAATATTGTCACATGCAAGGGTGCATTCCATGCACTCCTACAGTATCTGAAGATCTTCAGCGTGGAGTTGGCATTTTCCTTATGTTCTCAAATATTGTTATTCTTGGCGTAACTTCGGCGTGGGCCTGACATGGAATGCACTTTGGGTCACATGATCAAAATACACCAATCTCGAATAGAATAACAGGGCCATCAATGCTTGAAAAACACAGGAGCGGAGTGCAAAGCCGCCCCAGAAATTCTAAAAATTGCCCCTGAAATTGCCGTGACAGGGCCAAAAAAAAAAAAAAAAATGAAAATTTGAAAAGATAGCCCCCGTAAATTCCCAAGAACGTTTGAGCTGAGAACGCTTCACCCTTCCCTCTGAAGGACGAAACCAAGTTTCAAATTCACAGTCATTAATCTTACGTTTGATCTAGGGCTGAAATGTACGCAAACACCGATTTGTAAGGCCATTTCCGTGTTCTGTACAGAGTTCAAGTGAAAACCATGATGAAAGCACAGTAAAATCACAGCATGTGTATAGTATACAGTAGGTCCATAATGGCATGCAAACACTAAGACAGAGAGCTACGCACCTGCTCTGTATGTATGTAAAAGTTGATGTCCATCACAAGAACATTGGGCAAGGTACAGTAAATTATGTATTTTTGATCGCTACTTACAAACAGTACCTCTTAATTTCCAGTTGTTACATCACAGTTTGCAGTAGTTACAGGGGGTACTTTAATGTAAAACATGCATTTTAATATGTGTGAAAGTATTTAAGTGTACCAATGTCTGAAACGTGACCCCAATGAGCCGTGCAAGAAAGTCGCATGGTGCACCCAAACTCGTACTAGCTCCCATTTTTTGCGCACAGCTATAGTATATATCGAACAGATATTTACGTATAGATACTGTATATAGCCTAGTGCATGCATCCATTGCGTGCTGCTATGAAACCCTCAAAACAAAACATGTAAGCATACACACTCTGTTCATGTATCTATAGAAAAAGCATGGGAGGATTATGGATGGTGTGAAATGGCCTAGTGCATACTGTACATTGAAATATTGCGGGCTGCAGGATATTTTTGTTTTACTGTTCATCTGTGAGCGACTTGGGCTAAGATAACGGTAGGCCTAGGCCTAGGGTCTCTTCGGGTATTCTGGGACAATGGGTGTTTTCGGACAGTCGGCTATAGTCTAGTCACTGAATAACACTTAGTGTGAAAATTTTACTAACCAGGCTGACATATCAAAGGTATGTGTACTGCCTAACATAGTTTCATTTCTAGCACAAGAAGCCTTCTACAGTACATAGTTGTTGAGAAATTGGAACCTAATTGCAGCAATAATTCTCCATTTAACAATTCCTTGGCACATTTCCAAGTGTGCAAAATTTTGGAAATTATTATGGCGGGCTGTAAAATTTTGTAGAAAAATTCCAGTTAAGAGACATAAAGTAACTTTGATTGCGACAGGGTTCGTGAAAACGTTACTATGCACCAGACTGTGCTATATGTAATTCATGAAGTTTAACACTGCCATTCAGTAGTGCTGTCTGAGTTGGGTGTTTTCAGACAGTGCTTACACACACCTATATAGGCTATACATATTCACACTAGTATGTCTGCATACGCATGCCTATGTATGTATGTGTAGTGGAAAAGAATGACAAGACCAAATGATTATTAAAAAACTTAACAAAGTTTTTTAGGATTCAGTTTTGTGTTAAGATATTGAAAAAAAAGTTATATTTTCCAGTTCTCTATTATTTGATTTTTTTTTTTTTATCTTTAGTCCTAATAATATTTAAAGGGGCTTATTGAGTTGGTTCACAAAATTCATGATTTTTTTCACACCTGCTGAGATTTACTCACGTCTTGATAGTAAATGGTCAGACTAAGAGATTCTGAACATCTGACTCACAACTGAAATGGCAATGACAGGGTAATTTATGATTAAAATCATTTATTACAAGTTTTGTGACCAGACACTTTTAACCATTATGTATTATTATTATTATTATTATTATTATTATTATATATTTGGTACAAACAAAAGTGAAAGTACAGTACCAGGTAAGTGGGTATAGACCAGAGATCTGAAACACACACAGTGAAGTGAGTGCACCCCTTACCCTAGCTTAG
>WURT03034378.1:0-15089 GCA_009936505.3 Holothuria glaberrima
CTCCGTCTTCCCTTTCACTCCTCCTTCCCCTTTCCTTTCCCTTCTTCCCTCTTCTTTTCCTCCTCTCCTCTTTTCCTTCCCCTCTCCCCCTTTTGCGGGCAGACCGAAAATTTACCGACGGCGACCAAATAAAAAACACCCCCCCGCTCTACGGCCCTGTATGTACTTCAAAAGAGGAGTACATGTTCGATACCTGCTATGAAGGTAACCAATTGCTATCTTATACGGGCGGAGTAAGAGGCAGAGCAAACAGGTAACGCCCCTTGATCCATTTTATATGTTGACCTCCATCCTAAAATTTTCTGTTGTTTCTTTCATTGTGTCACAATACGTTTCGGCGTCGGTTGCCAAGAAGCCATAAAATGTTGGTTTTCTGGATTGTTTTCTTAAAATAACGTAACTTTCGAACTGAAAGGCACTTGAAAACTTGAAATGATAGCACTATTTTGGATCCCAGTACAGTTCCAAAACAATTTTTGAAAAGGCGAAGGGGAATTTTCTGATCCTAGAACCACAGCTCATCCCCCATAAAAATACGCCACTAGTCAGAAGTCTCACTACAGCCTCGATTGACTGTTTGTTGTTTATTTTAAAACAACTGAAACGGTAGTTTAACACAGAGGTGGTGAACCTTTTGCTTAAAACGGACCATTTGACAGTCATAAGACCGCTAGCCAGAGCCATATGGCTCTGTCGCTAGCTGGCCAATGGCGCCCTTAACATGGCCAAGGGAACGAAAAACTCTCATATGAGGAACAGTTTACGTGTATGCTACATCCCCGTTGCAGGTGGCACGCCTCATTAATAACTCAATATTAACGCGTCATTTGTTCTCCTTCACAAATAACACCAATAAGAGACATTGGGATAACTTTTGTGATATGTTACCAAATAGGATGGGGTTTTTTGATAAAGTATTACTGGTGGCAAAATGAGGTCAATTGAAGCATTCTGGAGGAAAATTATGGGCTTAGAAGCTGGCGGCTGTACATTAGGCTTTGACTGAGTACAAAGGCTCTTGGAAAAGGTACGGAAGCTTTGAGCTCCGCTGGCAAAAACTCTTCACGGTCATGGTATGATAAATTGAATTTGCCATGAATGGCTAACTTGTCAGCTTTCTTGGGAGGGGTAGCTTGTACCTGGCGAAAACTTGTACAAGGTTTTAGAGGGCACTTTACTTTTTCAAATCAGTGTGTAAGTCAACGGGGGAATTATTGAGGGTATATGCTACCTGCAACATTTTATAGACATACACCTATGCTAATCTGGCCACGTGAAACCCGAGTAAGACTGCTTTTAGTCGTGGATGATAATCAGCACGGCTCATGGGTTGTGTGCCTCAAGATCCCCGAAAGATCTGGCGTCTACAAAATTATGGGGATTTAACGGCCAGCATTACCGTTACACTTTGTAAATGACATTATAATGCTCAAAGCTACCGGTATTCAGAATACAAATGCCACAACGTGATCACTTTTTTTTTAAACATCTTAGTTCGCACTAATTGCAGGTCCGTTTGAGATGTCTGAAGTATACAACAGCAAACAAGAAACTGAGAAAAGCCCGCCAAGCGCCGAAAAGAATCATTTTGAAGGCACTAGGCTAGGCTAAATTAGTTGTTAATCTTTGCATTACATCGTAAAGTTAAGGGGGGGGGTCTCATGTAATCCACCGGGACTGATACAGTGAGAACGAAATCAATTTCGCATAGTTTTAAATAGGTAGATGAGATTTGTTCACGTGTAAAGACATGCTTGACAATGTATGCCAAATTGTGCGACCTTTGAGGTGTGACTACACCGGAGGCGGCATTATGCAGTCTGGCAGTGTAGGCCTACTTAGCCTATGCCCGATAAATATGATAGCTAAAATTATTATAAATTGCGTTTCAAGTGTTACTAAATTTACGTTCAGAAATTGCCTCGCCGGCCGGACTAAATGCTCTCGTGGTCTGCAGGTTACCCACCCCTGGTTTAAACCATTCTCGCTACTCTGCTAAAATTATTCCAAAACATATACCCCTATAAGTTCTCCTATATGCCTATGTACTGCTTCTGCTGTGTTAAATTTAACAGGAACTGGGTATACCTTCACAACTTTCAGCCAAATCATATTTGATCAGAGAGCAATACAGCTTCGAATTCAAAAGTTCTCTCACTTTACATTAATCTTCACACACGCTAGGTACGTATGTCCTCTTTAGAAGACTAATTGATTAAAGACTTTCGCGAAAATCGGTGGTTAAGGCTTTGTAGTGATTTTACCAAATACACGTTTCCCTATTCCCTTTTCGTGAAGTTTAAATTTATATGAAAACACAATAAAACAAATGTCATAAAGCAACTCAACACTTACGTTCCTGAGAATGGCTTTAGACAAAAGCGGCTCTAAGAATTTTTGTTTTGTGGGTAGGAAAAAGGGGGGGGGTAAAAGCAGATTGATATTTAAGGAGTCTCGGACGCCACCCCTCCGACAATATCAATGGTCCGCTTCGTATGACAAGATGTAATCTTTTTTTGAGATTGACGACCATGCTTTGAAACTTTTGGAGGGCACTTTCCCCCTTCCTCCGTGCCCCTATGGTGAGCCGCCGATGGTTTTAGGAGACATTTTTAGTAAAATAAATTTCTCAGTAGTCTACGTGCCAACTGATTATAGCTCATCCTATTATACAGAGTGGTATTTTATCATTTTCTTTATCACAAACTAGAATCAGGCCCGTAGCCAGACAAGGTACTACAAGGTACTGAAGGGGGTGCTAAATGGCTTGGGGGTGGGTGAAAAAATTTCAGGGGGAGCCAAATGTGTAAAAATTTATTAAGTCAATGGCAACTTGAAAACTCTCTGGGGGTGAAAAATTTCAAGGGGGCAAACCTCCTTGACTACGGACCTGACTAGAATCTCCCCCATTAAAGGAGCTGCATACCAGCCTGAAAATATACTGAAACTATGACGACTCGAATAATATTAATTCACATGACCAGTGGTCAAATGACCCAGTTAACGTAAGTTGTGAAATTATCATGAAATACATACGACTAATTGACAATTACGTAGGCCTTAGTATTTATACAACTTCATAAGTAATATATTTCACATTTGTGAGATACAAAGGATGATTTCTTAATTATGCCACCTCGAATAACATTAATTTTTGGAAGATTGAAGATCTTGCTCTGTCGATTTTTGTTTTGGGGGGGGGGGGCTTGCCCCGAGGTCCTATGGCGAACCGCTAATGGTGGTTGTCTAAGTCATACCTCCAAAACATTTGACTTTCGGGGAACTTATTGTGATGACTTAATTTTTCATAATTTCTTGAAACCCATGTATGAATATATCTGCTACCCAACATCTGACTAGCAGTATGAAGCTTTGAGAATTCATGCACAACTTAATAATTGTGAGGATGGGTGTAAGGTCAAGGCAACTTTTGTGTCGAATTTTAAACGGCATAAGTAATCCAGCAAACTTACTTTGAAACAACAGCTAAATCTCACAAATTTCTTCTTATTTCTCCTCCAAGTATCTTTCATGATGTTTCAAAACTAAAATATTATATATTTAAGGTAAACCCAGGAGCTACTCCTTACAAATTTCACAATTCAATGGGAACAATAGAATTGTCACATGATTCTCAAGAGCCATTCACGAAGAAGGATAGACACAGGATATGGCACAGACTCGAGCTGATCTTAGTCGATAGTGTACTACCGTTTCTCTAAACAACTGTCTCCATTCCTACATCTTACAGCAAATGCGAAGAATCAAACTAGACGACCTTCCCTCCTTGAAATGATCCTTTCTTTCCGATTTTCAACTTTATTGCCCATTTTATCACACAGAACGAAAATAGTCTCTTATCGGCAAAAAGATAGCATGAAAAACAAGTTATGAACTTTTTTAACTTTAAACACAGCAGTTTATTTAGACTCTCAACTTAAATGCTTCTGGGCCTTTTGGATAAGATCATGTATAGTATCTGTTCTTTTCAGTCAGTCAGGAACGAGATCACGCATAACGACAGACCCATGATATAGAGGTCTGATGGTCGAGAGGATGGTCAGTTACGTTGTGTCTTTTCGGTGACGTAGCTCATAAAGGGAGCAGAACTCCTTCGGGAGTAATTGTTTGGTTTCACTCCTTGGCTCTCCGCCAGTGGTTGAGCCTTGAGGGGTACTTTGAAAGAAGTAGACTCTCAACTTAAATGACCAACAGCGCCATCGCATCTTTTCACAAGCGCAGGTTAGTGTGGGCAGTATTTACCAATGTTCTCCACTAGCCGTTTGGTAAGGGCGCGCCGCCCGGACAAAATCTGAAGAGCGTGCGTCAGCACGCGGTCTTAATGTTGCCGCCCCCACAAAAACCTTGGCCACCCAGACAAAAAATATTAGGCCTACTTTCACTTTTTTTGGTAACGTTTGAATTGTTCAATTCAAATTTAGCACCACATGTAACACCATTTTGCATCTAGCGCACCTTAGGTGAGCGAAAATTTTTCGAAAGGGGGAGAGACCCCCTCCCCTTAGACCCTCCCCCAGGACGGCGATCGGTTTCATCTGCCAGATCAGAGACAAGCACGCGGACAAAATTTGCACCTGTGGAGAACACTGTTTTTACAAAGAGTATTTCACATCAAGTGACTTGTTCACGGGTTTTGTCAGGAAAAGATACTAATTAACATGCTTGGTAATAAGCTGAGAAACCTACTGCTCGTGGCATTTGAAACGGTCGAAAGAGCAGTAAGGCATTAAAGGGCTCCATCGTGCCAGGGTCTAAGCTGTATCATTTTTTACATTTTCTGGGGGAGATTTGGTCTTTTCCAAAGGAATACCCCTCTTTTTTTCTTTTCTCTTCACGAGGCGGGCTTCTTTGGGGTTCGCATATCCTGGTTTGTGCTGTTTTGTGCTGTTTTGTAGACCATCGTTTAGAACAGAAGGCGATTGCGGTAACGTTTGGATTCTTTTTGTCCCTCCTCAACATCTTTCTGGCGGCAGTGTCGTTTCGGCTGCTGTGAACGGAGCGCATCGTCAGGTGTTCTGTGTATTTCTAGCGTTGTTCGCAGCCTAGCATTGAGTCTAAGCTGGGTGGTTACCAAATAATATTCCATCGCCTAGAGCCACAACAATTTACTTTTTGCCTGTAGTGCTGATAGATGAGTGATCTTTTCGGTCGCTAAGGGTTTCGGGAGTCATGTACTACCTTCAAATGCCCCAAAACGTTCGTAGTGTCCCAATATACCCTAAAAGAGTATTTTCTATGTTAAAACAATAAAATACAAAGGTACAGATTTACACAAGAGGACCCAATGTCACACTGGCGCAAAATGCTCCCTCAGTACCTGGTACATTTTTGGTTGCCCTTCGCTCTAATTTAATTTTAAAACATTACATAAGTTAGGAAATTATAACGAAATTTTATATAGCTGGGGACGTAACTCCCTTGAACATATAATAACTCCGTTGAAGGTATGGTTCACCTTTCGGCTGGAGTCAGATATTTGGACTTCAGAAATAAAAGTGGCGCTACTGGGAAGGGATGTTTACTCCTTCTCAGGGCCAGGGAAATTATTACAGAATGTCTCCCTATTGCACTTTTCTCACCTAACAAAACTTTATTACAGGTCCCCCACAAGTGATTTTACGATTACTTCGTCCTTGCTATAAATGGTAGTGTTAGATCGACATCAGTTACCATAAATTGGGTACATATTTTAGAATCCGACCTACCTAAAAGAATTACTGCATGAACGTTTGAAAGGAATGAAACACGTCAACAAAACGAAATGACATCACCATAATTTCATTTGTTTCCAAAGAAGTGATAGCACGAGTCTTACCTAGGTAGTGAAGCCATCACTTGGTGGGGGGGGGCGGGGGGTTGAACTTAGGCCAGACTAATCCAGTGACGCTAATGGAACGGGATGGATCGCAAAGCCCTCTCTATGGGTGTGGGCGTCCAGGAACCTACCTCAGGGCGTTTCTTCGTGATGGGTGTGGGACACCCCTCCCCTTAGGCCCCTCCCCTAGGACAGCGATCACTCTCCTTAAGCTTTTCCCCCATTAATATACCCTGGAGCAGCCTCTACATACGTTGGCGGTTGCATTTTTAACTCCATCCGGCTCCTTTAGAATCTGGCGCCCACCTGATCGACTGCCCCCCCCATCAGTGTTTGGCTGGATCCGCCCTTGAGGTAACAAAGGATTCCTGTCTCAGAGAGAAATTTGTAAACCGGGATCATGCCCCCCTAACCCCTATCAACTCCAGGGTGCGTGGATGGATGCTTTCAGTTAATCATTGAGGTGCTCTTACTGAAACCATAGACTCGAAACAGACAATTTTGGGCATCCCCTCCCTTTTAATTATTACTCCGGGCGATGGGTAATGTTTCTGTACTACACTTTTCGGTAGCGATGTTGAAATTCGGGATATTTGGTATTAGTAGAAAGTCGATATCGAATACACCGGTCCCCACCCACTATGTATACTTAATAGGGTGGAGCCTAAATCCCATACCTAGACCTACATGAACACTTTCTGCTGATATGGACGGTATCCCTCCAGACCTGAAATATGTTGTTCATTTTCGTTCTTCACACCGTTAGGAACCTCATGTCATTTTTTTTTTATCAGACCATAAATACCCGTTCTGAAAGTCACACTTTCCACGGCATCGATCACAGCTTTTGTCAAGTACAGGCACCAACCGCTATATGATGACATGGCGACAAGTTAATTGACACCCTCAATCCTTTCACAAACTTTTGATTGGCTCGTATTTGTTATCGGTGTCTTTCTCCCCGCCTTAAACGCAGACTCCTCCTTCTTTTATGTTAACGAGGGTATTGACCTTCTTGGCTTTGCTTTCTGGGCTCTTTGCGTGAGAAACTTACGTGTACTACGTGTATATACGTACGTAAACGTGTAATTGCACTACGGCGCTTGGTGAGCACGTACATGGCCGTACATTCATTTAAAATACACGAGAGACCCTGTGGACATAGGTAGCTGCATGCAGCATGCATGCGTGAATGGGTACGGTGTATTTACGGTACTTTCACTACGTTGGTTTAGTACTACTGTATGTACGCCATACGTACGTATTCACAGATTGATGACAGAACTGGGCTGAACGCGGACCGAATGAACGAATAACAACGTTCAAAGGACAGAAAGAGGATAGATTACTTTGTTCTCAATTTAAACTGGAAGTTACCGATGCCTTTCAAAATTTCCTTACATCTAGAATTGATTCTACTTAACTTGTTTTGTTAATTTCTGGTGCTTCAGCCGGTTGGAAGTTTTAGTTTTGCAAAAGAAATGGTGAATATCGAATCAACTGTACTGTCTAGCAACTGTTGTGAGCGACGCCGTGGGAAATTTCAGTTCTCGCACTTGTAGTTGAAGCATACGTTGTAAATACTGTAGTGTTGGAAACATGGAAAATTGACTTCATGGACCGAATCTCACCAAAATGGAATATTAATGTGATGACTATGAGGCAGAAGAGGATGCAAGTGAATTTAATATATGGTGGATGTTGCATTGCATAAATAATGGAGGTGTTGGTGAAAAGTGCCTGCCGGAATCGTTGTCTGGCTGGCACTGAGCAAGTTAGGAGCAGACCTCGGGTTTGGTCTACAGGGAAGAGGACTAGGGGTCTGTTTAGGCCTGTAGGAAATCATTTTGACATTAAAACGAGTACAAAGACGGTAGCATTTGTTTTTGTAACATTATTACTTTGTTTTCCTGATGGCAGTCAGGCTCAACTCACATCTGACATGTCTTTCTCAATTGATGAGGGGAGACCACCAGAAACACTTGTAGGAACCATACCAGTGAGTGTAGGCTCAACCTATAGATTTTCTACACAACAAATGTATTTTAGCATTCACAGTACTTCAGGAGAAATAAGAACTACAACTGAAATTGATAGGGAGGAACTAGACAGTGATGTATTTGATATTTCGGTGCTGGAAATTAGGGAAGGATCAGGAAATATTCCTATTGAAGTAAAGATTGTTGTTAATGATATTAATGATAATCCACCAACTTTTACAGAGGCAGAAACTGAAAAATCATTATCAGAAAGTGCTTCAATAGGTGCCAGAGTTTTGCTACCATCAGCAACAGATCCTGACTTAGGGTTGAATGGAACTGTGTCGGACTTTGCAATTGTTTCTGGAAATGTGAATTCTACTTTTGAGTTACAGTTTATTCAATTTGGAAGCGGAATTTTAAGACTCGTATTGAGAGAGAAACTAGACAGAGAAAAAACTGACTTTTATCAACTCAGGATTGTTGCCACTGATCAAGGATCTCCCCCTCTTAGTAGCTTTTTGGTAGTTAATGTTAGTGTGTCGGATGTTAATGATAATGCCCCAATGTTTGAACTATCAGAATATAGGTTTAGCTTAAATGAAAGCACAATGGTTGGAACTGAAGTGTTGCAGGTAACTGCAACTGATCTGGATATTGGCAGAAATGGTGACATTATGTACAGCTTCCGCCAACCAAATTCCTACTTTGCAGTGGACCCTTTGTCAGGGGTTGTAACTCTTATTAGCAAATTAGTTTATGAGGCAGAAAGCTATCATTCTTTCAAACTGGAAGCCAGAGACCAAGGTGTTCCTTCACAGCAGGGTCGAGCAGATGTGTACATTGAAGTAATAGACATTAATGATCATGACCCATTTATTGCTGTTTCCTACTTGTTGCCATCTGATAACTATGCATCTGTAGAAGAAGGGGCCCCAGTTAATTCAGTCGTAGCAGTACTTACAGTCACTGATGCTGACCAGGGGGACAATGGTGCTGTTAATGTTGAAATTTCTGAAGGCAATGAACTTGGTCATTTTCAGCTTCAGTCCATTCCATCACTGGCTAGTATTTTCCGTGTGTCTGTTGTTGGTTTTGTAGATCGTGAAGTAGTTCCAGAGTACAATCTTACCATTCTAGCTGAAGATATGGGTATTCCAAGACGCAGAAGCTTAGCTACGCTCCGGATTATTGTTCTTGATGCAAATGACCATTCTCCAGAATTTGAAAGCGATAGTTACTCTGCAGCCATCACAGAAAATGTTCCAATTGGAAGTTTTGTTGAAAGTGTATCTGCATCTGATGGGGACACCGGTGATAATGCTGAGATTTCATACATGATATCATCTGGGAACGATCTTAGTTGGTTTGAAATTGATGCTAGAACAGGTCTTGTAACTACTGCTTCTACTCTTGATAGAGAAACCGCATCAGTTGTCACTCTGACTGTGACGGCTGCCGATCACGGTCGTCAGCCACTCACAACCTCTGTAGAACTGACTGTTACAATTGCCGATGTAAACGATGTTGTTCCTTTATTCACCAACCAATCTTATTATGCAACAGTAACAGAAAATGGTGCAGCGGGGGTTGAGGTTGTCATAGTGCATGCCAGGGATGAGGATGAAGGCAGTGGAGGTGTGGTTGAATATTCTTTTGCAGATGATTCACTTGAGGCTTTGTCCATGTTTGCCATCAATGCTCAGACAGGTCTAATAACCACACTCAGTTCATTGGATAGAGAGGAAGTCGGTGAGGCTACACTTTCTGTCAAAGCCAAGGATCTTGGACAACCATCCCTGTTTTCAATGGCAATGATAAATGTAGTCATCCTTGATGAGAATGATAATTCCCCAATATTTTACCCAGAGGAGTACTTTGTATCAGTGGATGAAAATGAGGAGGCACCTACTCCAGTAGTAACTGTTTCTGCCACAGATGCTGACATCAACATCAATGGGAAAGTCACTTACTTTATGATAGACAATGGTGGGGGGAACTTTCAGATAAATACGGACACTGGTGAAATTGTTACTACCCGTGCCCTGGATAGGGAAACCCAGTCTCATTTTACTATTGTAGTCAGTGCCTTGGATGGCAGAGGAAACGAAGCTTCACAGCAGGCTAGGGTGTATGTTACAGTGGCTGATATTCAAGACAATCCCCCCACATTTCATCAATCATCATACATTTTTCAAATTTTGGAAAATATCCCCCCAAATAGTTTTGTTGGTGTTGTATCAGCATGGAGTCAAGATCTCGAGGTAAATATCACTTTCAGAATATTTTCGGGAGATCCAGAGGGTCATTTCAAAATTCATTCTGAGACTGGTGAAATTCGCACCAAAACTGAGATTGACAGGGAAACAGTGTCTTCTTATAATTTAGTTGTGTATGCTCATGCGGCTTCCTTAACAAGTGATGCATTAGTGACGATAATGGTTGGTGATGTTAATGACAATCCCCCTGTATTCAGCACAGCATCTACTTCAGCTAATGTAGTGGTTGACTGGTCTATTGGTCACCAGTTTTATCAAGCCCAGGCCTTTGACAGTGATGTCCCCCCAAATAGTTTAATTGCTTACGAACTTAGTTCTAATCCTGGTATGTTTTTCAACATTGATCCCATATCTGGCTGGGTGTATATTGCTGCTGACCTTAGAACCACCTCACAGAAGGATTTCAGATTGGAAGTCCAAGCTACTGACCATGGCACACCCCAGCTTTCATCAACTCAAACATTACTGGTTCTTCTTAGGGATGTGAACAACCACAGCCCTATCTTTCAGGAAAGGTTTTATACAGTTAGTATCAGTGAAAATACCAAGCCCACTGTCCGTTTTATCCAAGTAGAGGCCATTGATGCTGACGAAGGCAGCAATGGTTTGGTTATGTATAACATAACTGCCGGTAATAATGAAGATAAGTTTGGAATATTCCCAGATGGTCAAGTGTATGTGAAAGATTCCTTGGACAGAGAAACCACTCCTGAATACCAACTTACCATCTCTGCCTCAGATACTGGAGTTCCTCCCAGGAGTGCAGTAGCATCACTTGCCATTTCTTTAGAGGATGTAAATGATAATCGCCCAGTCTTTGTGAATGCAACATATGATTTTTATTTGAGGGAGGAAGGGGAATCCCCCATTGTTGGAATTGTAGAGGCAATTGACAGAGATGATGGATTAAATGGAGAAGTAATATACTCCATTATTACAAACCAAACATACTTTCAAATTGGATCGAGAAACGGCTTGATTTCATCTGACCTTGTATTTGACAGAGAGCAACACAGTGTAGATTATTTCTCACTGGAAGTAGAAGCTTCGGATGGTGGAAACAATACTTTGAGTGAAAGGATGAATGTTAATATTCATATCACTGACATAAATGACAACCCACCCATTTTCATGCAAAGTGAATACCAGACATCAATATCAGAATCAGCTCCTATCAATGCCAATGTGATTATAGTTTCTGCAGTGGATAATGATATTGGTGACAATTCATTCCTAACTTACAGCATAACAAGTGGAAACACTGAAAATAGATTTACGATAAATCATGCAAGTGGGCAAATATCAGTGGCAAATGCTTTGGACCGTGAAACATTTTCGAGGTATAATTTGGTTGTGAAAGCTGAAGATGCTGGGGTACCCTCATTAACAGCAACAACAAATGTTTACCTGACAATTTTAGATGAAAATGATCATCACCCAGTGTTCCAAGACTTGAATATTGCTGTAGAAATCACAGAATGTGTTCAGATTGATGACCTTGTGACCTCAGTGCTTGCCTTTGATGAAGACATTGGACAAAATAGCCTTATTTCGTATTCAATCGTGGGAGGGAACACTAGAGGGATCTTCTACATGGATCCTAACAGTGGAAATCTTTATCTTGCAAAGTTATTAGATCATGAAACTGATGCCGAGTATCACTTAAACATTTCAGCTCAAGACTCTGGCACCTCTCCTTTAGCTGGTTATGCCTCTGTGGTCATCACTGTACGTGACTGCAATGATAATGCGCCAACTTTTTTGCAGAGCTCAGTTGTACGCGAAATTAATGAGGAATTGTTAGAAGGGACTGAAGTTGTTACAGTTCTAGCCCAAGATTTTGACTCTGGTATCAATGGTCAAGTAGTTTATTCTATTCTGACCCAGGAACCAAACTTGAATTTTTTCGAAATTGACCCCATCTCTGGGACCATCAGTGTTCATACACCTATTGACCTGGAGACATTGCCTTCATCTAGTAAAGGCCTGGTTCAACTGACCATACAGGCTATTGACCAAGCTCTCCCTGTAGACAGCCGTCAGTCTGCCACTGCAACTGTCACTTTAATCGTCCGAGATATCAATGACAATCGACCAGAAATTATCTCCCAGAGTGCAACTGCAGTGTCTCCAAGTTCCTCACTGGGAACCCAGGTCATTTCAGTAATAGCTGTCGACAAGGACTCTGGTAGCAATGCAGAAGTTAGATTTAGTTTGATCAGTCGCCAGCTACCATTTTCTATTAATTCTTCCAGTGGACTTGTGACAGTTAGTGGCACCATATCAAGGTCTGCTTCACCATATTCATTGTTAGTCAGAGTACAAGATGGGGGATCCCCACCATTGTCTAGTGAAATAACTCTTAGTGTAATTGTTACAGAAGTGCAAAGCACCGGTCCATTATTTTCGCTTAACTCTTATTCAGCTGAACTAGAGGAGAACCAGCCTGTGGGAACTCCTGTCATAACTGTTTTTGCTTCATATTCTAATGGACGTTCAGCCACTGTTGAGTATTACATTACTTCGATATCAATGGCTAATATGGAAAACAGGAATTATTTCACCATTGGAAAGTCATCAGGATTAATTTCAACATCTGTAAGCATTGACCACGAGGCATTTGTTGGAGAACCAGTTTTCAGTGTGGTAGTGACAGCAGCAGATGTTAGTGCAGTCCCACCAGAAACCAGGGATGTTGAGGTACGTTACAAATCTAATCCTCATTTTATAATTAAATATTATTGTGTCTAAAGTGATTGCTAGGAGACTAGGAGTGGCAGCCAGGTGAGCAGTTTGTCCAAAATTTCAAACATTAATTGCAGGGTTCCCTTGCTGTCAATGAATTTTAAGTAGGACAGAACATTTAAACCCTTCTTAATTTTTGTGCAAGTTTCTTCCTGTGTTGGTCCGTTCCTCTTCTCTCCACACTTTCATCACTGCCACCCCTCCCCTCTGTTCAGTGTTGTTGTCGCTTTTATGCACTATTACTTTTCAGCAGAACAAAATCTTATGAAGAAGCTCCTTCCATACAAATTGAACATTCTGAAGGCACTATTAACCATTCAAGCAAATGGTAATTTTAACCTTCCAAATTTCCCATATCATTACTTTCAGACTTAAATACTGTTTGGAGTTCTGAGTATCCCAGTCCAAAACTATGCTATAAATTTGCAATCCATGTCAAGGTGTTAGAATTTTGTGAAACTGAAATGTTCAGCCAATGCTATTCCTGAAAGATTCTCAATTCCTAACTGTTGAAATTCCCTTTTGTAAAGACTATATCACCATATTTTTTCTCCAGTTGTTAGCTTTGCAAATTATAAGTCAGTGACTATTCATACATACGTGTTAAAATTGCTATGAATTTGCAACCTTTTCTGAAATGTTTTTCAGTTTCAACGCTGCAAATAGCATTTCGGACATTAACAGTCATAAAGTTTGTAACTTGTACATTAGTATAATCACGCCTTTTGCCAATTGAGCTGCTCTAGACTTGTTGGTTCATTGTACTGCACTGTGTAGCAATTGTCAACATCATCAAAAGTTTACAGCTTTGAATTTCTCCTTCTTTTTGATAAATTATGAACTTTTTTACATGCTCCACCTAAGACTGGTTTCCATGGCTTTGTCCAAGCCCTTTGTGTTTGTGTTCTGTAGGGTCATTGAAGCATTCACTAACATCGCACCCTGTGAATCCTCTTGATATTATGATTTCATGAAAAGATAACAACAGTTTTTGTCCTCTTTACCCTTGATCACCCATCGTTTCATGGTTTGATGGGTTTTCAAAGGGATTGTTTGATTTGATCGAGAAATATTGAACTATCTAGTATACCTTGTCACCCAGATAAAAATCATCAGCGATTTTCCCACAGTGCTTTCATACCCATCACACAGCGGGCAACTTTACCTGTTAATATGTTATTTACATAGTTCCTTCAAATCTCCTTTCATGGCATTGCAGTCACACCAAACTTATTTTGAAAATAAATTGGGCATGTTAATTTATTTTGCTCCCACCTTAAAAATCTCAATAGATTCCCCAGACAAATGGGGTTTTTGAAGGGGCTCATTGAGTTGACATGTATTATTTTTGTGACAAGTTTGAAGGAAATCATTGCATTACAATGCTTCTAATTAGCCTCATAACTCATATATCACTAACTATAATTACTGAAATGTGAGAAATTTGAGTTTTTGTGGACAGGGATTGCATATGATTACTACATAATGGTAAAAAGTGTCTGGTCACAAATTTGTAATAAATGATTTTAATCATTAATTACCCTGTCATTGCCATTTCAGTTGTGAGTCAGATGTGCAGAATCTCTTAATTTGACCATTTACCATCAAGATGTGAGTAAATCTCAACAGCCGTAAAAAAAATTATGAATTTTGTGAACCAACTCAATAAGCCCATTTAAAATTGTCTAGTGTTGAATGAATATTCAGTATTGGTATGAGCCGATATTCCTCATGAATGGTTGTCCTGTAGGCCTATGGCAATGTTAAAATTACCAAAATTGCTGATATATACTGTACTCCAAAACTGATGCTACAGTTCTGGGGCCTATTTACCATGTACGCTCTAAAGACAAAAGAGCAAAATTCACTCCAAAACGAGTGTGCGTAGTGACCAAATAAGAGTAAATGGAATGAAATATTGCTCTATTTGTAGTGATGCACCAGATCCAAATTTTTGGTTCCCGCCAGAACCAGATTTTGCTGGATAGTATTTCAAATCCGGCCGGAAACGGATTTTTTTCACTCGTAAAGAGAAACATTAAAAAATAGCTCTTTGGGCCGGGGGGGGGAGGTGGGGGTGTCAAGGCAGAGGAGGGGTGGTTGACTTCGTGACAGTGTTACAGTGGGTCCCACTGTAGGTAACTAAGCTGATGTTATTTTGTAGGGTTTAGACTAGAGTAGTGCAGACAGAAAATTAATTAACAAAGTAAGATTTACTTAATATAGCCTACTGCAAAGTTCTTTAAAACA
>WURT03034388.1:0-18329 GCA_009936505.3 Holothuria glaberrima
ATTTTCAGTAAAATGACTGGCAACAAACATTTAAATAACGTATTTCAATTGTGCCCCCACGATTTCAACACATCATCTGCTGGAAACATTGTTCAAGTCTATACATTTCTCTCAGATTTTAGGAAATTTGCCCATCATAAGGAAACATTTTTGAAAAGTTAGTGGAAAAAGAAATCTCTGCTGAATTTACATGAAGTGATGTTAAGTGTGACGAATAATGACGAAAGGTAAAAATTTCACATTTTTGCATGACGGCTGGCAACAATAAGTTAACGAGTACAACGTGAGGGGTGTGTGTTCTCATTGTCATTTTGACAATGCATTACTGATCTTAGTTATTCTAGGCACTGAGATGAGAATTTTGAGGAGAAAGCAAGATTACCGTCGGAAACGCACATTACTTCAAAGAGTCTGTAGAAAGTTGTATCTCCATCCTAACAACTAAGTCTACAGAGCAAATATGCCGGATCGCCCTCTTTCGTAGTGTAATAAGTTTAGTCAGGTGTGTCTTACTTGTTCCAGCCCAGACTGACAGGCAGTATGAAAGGTGTGGCAAGATAAGGGTGAGGTAGGGGGACGAAGAATATTCCTCGGTAAATAGTGCTCAAGTTTCGACAGAATCCCTGTTCATTTGGCAATTTTAACATAGATAGAGTCAACATGTTTCTTTCAAGTTAAAATTGTCAATTAAAACCCCTATGAATTTAGTACAATTAACTTCTTGCAATGATTAACCATTCATGAAAATTCTGATATCACTAATATTAGGTCTATTACTGTAATTGGCGTTACTGAATAGCATAAAATTTATCTTCTTTACATTTAAGGATAGCTTGTTAGCTGAAAACCATTCATGAAATTGATTTAGTTCAATGTATACAGTGTAGTAACTGATTTACATCGTCACCTGTAAAGAAAATTTTAGTATCATTTACAAAAGAACAAGAGTACAAGCATTTGAAACGTTAGCTATGTCATTTACATAAATTATAAAAAAGTAAAGGACCTAAAATGGATCGTTGAGAATCCCCACATGTTAAGCTTACCAGATTCAGAGATGGTTCCATTGTAACACACAAATTACTTCCTATTGGATAGAAAGCTTTTGATCCACTCTAACCCTAAACTCCTTATACCATAATGGTAAAGTTTTTTCAACAAAATAGCGTGGTCAATCGTGTCGAAAGCCTTCGACAATTCTAAAAAATCCTGATGAATGTTTTGTTTTGATCTTGGGCTGTGTTCAATTGATTTATTGCGTGGGCAAGAGCTAGCTCAGTAGAGTGGTTTGGTCGAAATACGTATTGTCCGTTGTAAAAAACATTGGATTTTGTGATAAAGTTGTAAAGGCGATTATGGACAAGTCTTTCAAAATTTTGCAGAAACAAGATAGAATTAAAACTGGGCGGTAATTATCACAAAGCATTGGATCGCCTGTCTTGAAAATAGGAACAACTTTAGCTACTTTGATATGATCCGGAACGATACCGGTCTGAAGCGACCTGTCGATAATATAAGTAACTGGTTTGGATATAAAAGGTATAAATTTCTTCACACTACCAGGCTTAATTCCATCAAAACCAGCAGCCTTATTGGGCTGTAAACAAGACATGGAAATTTTGACAACTTTGTCCTCGTCTGTTGTCTTCTTATCAGTAATTTCACCATTGCTATGAAAAAACGATGTCGATCATGAGAATTTACCTTTCTTACTTTTATGTAGTACATTATTAATGACCTCCCAGGTGCGCTTCAGATCATTTTGACAGCTATTAAATTTTGAAGAAAAAGTAATATTTTTTAGCAATACGAATTACATGATTTAAATTGTTGCGATAAGGTTGAAAATGCATCTCTTAAAAATCATTGACAATATCACGGTAATCGAGCAAGTTACGAAGACGTCGTGTTTGCACGGTTTATATTTTCTTCTGCTACTTTTTGTGGTACTCTAATATTCTCCTGAGAACGAATGTTTTAAGTCTTTTTTAGAATCTTGCTTAAAATATGATACTTACCGGCTTCCACCAAATGTTGGAATGTTGGGAACCTTTTCTTAACTCTTTTACTGCAAAGTCTATAAATTAATATCGCTGAGAGATTTACATAACGGGCGAGCGCCCTCCTTAATAATCTTCCGCGTTCGTCAGCACCATTGAGGTGGGCAGAGATGTTGTTGACCACGCGATCTGGCCACGGTATCGCTTTAAATTGCATCCACCACCTAAATGAAGGAGATCAAACAGTTGAGAGTTGTAATTGTTACATATGAGATAATTTTGGCGGATAACGAATGGAAATGAAAGTAAGCCGTCACCGTGAAACGGTTACAACCGGTTCCGTCTATAAAATGATTACGGTACCTCTCTACGAAAAATCGTTAGAAAATGGTAAATAATCTCGATTAATCGAAATCATCCAACTGCACAAACTAAAAATATTACATACGAATGAAATAGTATTAATCAGTCAAATATACATACATACATAGGACTACATTGGTTAAATCTCAGAGAAATCTTTAAACCATCGAACCTCGAAATCAGTTGATGAGTTGCATTGTCAACATCCACGCCTCATGCGATAGTAATGTAATAGGCTTTCAATAGTGTAAGATTTCTACCTATGTTCAGTTTATGAAAAGAACTTGTTACGATTGAAGTTCGATTTTTTAGGATTCGATTGCACCGGTTGTCTATTTTTCTGATGCCATGAAAGATGGAAGAGATAAGGCAAATGAGGTTGAACAGGGGTTGGTTGGTGAAGACGTTGGCCCTTGTGACATCACCCTTTCATGTCTTTCACAAATTCATATAATAAGCCCCTCTGAAATTACATTCATATCCTTTGAAGGAAATGATATAAACTAGTAACACCTTACAACACTGCTTTAAAGTTCAACTAATTAAAAGTAATGAAAGAATAATTCCAAACTTTCCTTCAAATTGCCCTAATAAGAGAGGTGACCTTGCTCAATTCCCAACCTACAGCTCCTTTCTTGGGCTGGTGGGGTAAGGGGAGGACAATGGCGGTTCCAAGGGGCGCAACAGGCGCCCCCTATTGGCCGTCATGCGTGAAAAAAAGTTGAGGCAAAAAAGAAAATGCTTCAAACTGTGTCAAATATAGCACCATTTTGTATCTCAGCCCTCTTCCAAAAGCAACTATTTTCCAAAGGAGAGGGGGCACCTCTAAGACCCCCACGACAGCGATCAATCAAACCTTGCGCCCCTTTATTGAAAATTCCTGGATACGCCCCTGGGAGGGGTTGAAAGTGGAAGAGGCAACAGCTGAGAATATATTTGATATGACGTCACAAAAATAACCGCCATTTTTGTGACGTAGTGCGACTTACCTGTCAAACACTACCGTGACATAAAAACCGAGTACAAACGAAATGGGGAAGACAGCTGTGTAATCATAGGAATAGATGGCGACAAGCTCAAAATTTTCCCTGACTTCAGGGTAGCTAGGAAGTACGACTCTGTAGACCAGACTGATGATGGTATATATTAGAAGAAATATTAACACCTCCCGCCATAATAGTTTGTAAACACTCGCCTTCCAGCAGAAAAGAAGTCGAGCGAATCCGCCGAGCTTGAACTGTAAGGAAGAAAAGAATCGAGATGGTACGTAAGATGATATCATATATATATATATATATATATATATATATATATATATAGGCCTATATATGTATATGTATGTGTATATATATATATATAATGGCCTATATATGTATATGTATGTATGTATGTATGTATATTTATATATATATATATATATATTTATATATACTTGTTAAATGTTGCTGTAAGATCCGGCTGGACCAGGCCCAATGGGGGCCAGAAGTTTCGAACTATTTTTGTAGATTCTGTACGTCACAAATCAATGAGGCTCTTTCTCCCATCCTTTTTGTGTTCTGCCTTCACCTAGGAGAACAAGAGGACGTGGAATTCTTCTATTTAACTATAACTAAAACTGTACTAATTTTTTCAGGCTTCGATAAATCTCCCGTCTGCCAGCTCAGGGCAATCGAAAAATCATTCGGACAAAAACAGTGCTCAAGACCGTGGCCCCCAGGAAAAGAAGTCCTTGCCTCAAAAATAACCTTTAAAAAAAACAAATATTGTTAGCAAAATCAAAAGTTGCAATCTCGCCAAAAATCAGTAAAACCACGAAAATTGTGAGGGCGCTCCTGCTGTACGGCAAAATTTCAGATGATTTGCGTGTCTCCATACGTACAATATATGCATTAAACTTTGGAAGTTGAATGTCATTTTATCCATTTTTCACAAGACTTGGAGTAATTTTCACAACAGATATAAGACATGCTGCCCTCGGCTGTTGTTATATACCCCTGACTTTAAAAACTTGTAATTTCTCCTACACATATGAACTGCATGGGGCAGAAGCAAATGCGTAATGTTTGTATTCCAATCCGTTGCTTTCAAAATGACTGGCTTCAGTCCAGATCGCGGACATCATTCTCCCTACATCTATTTCTATGTTCCATAGACACATAAAATGCTTACAAATGGTATGATGAAACAATTTATTTCAATCAAATCGTTATTATGCATAGACGCTCGGGTTATTCCATATTCCCTAGGGGTGAGCCAGTTTTGGCCAAACAAAATTTGTATTGTCCTAGAAAAAACTTGTATTGAGAAAAAGTTGTATTGCCCTGGGAAAATTGCAGGATGTTTTGCCAAAGATCTGTCAGATCTGAAAGAAATCGATTCTGCCCGAATACCGTGGGGATGAGGGAAGCTGGAGCTTCCAGGCCCGTGCGTCTTTAGTAGCCAGTGTAACTTAACAATGAAAACCCATCCCCATCTCCAGTAGACAGGTAGACGACTTTGGAAATTGTGTTTTTTAACACAACGCTTTGTGGGATGGGTCAAAAATGCACTCACACAGGCGAAAACGTTGTCACGGTACAGCTGACCCTGTGATCCCACCGGAAGTACTAAATTACCCAACTGGCTTGTTGAATGACTGTAACTTCCTATCCTTATTCATGAATGGCTCCATTTTAGCATGTGACAATATTTTATACATAACTGAACAGTTAGATTCATCCAGAATGACCCCCTATTCTATCTTTATGATTGGCAATATCAGAAAGATATTTCTAAGGGAAATAAAACATGGTTTATAAGATTTTACCGCCGATAATTCAAAATAAATTTGGGGTGACTGCTCATTCCCTTGAAATGAACAAGTTAATGATGAATATTGTGCAATGAAGGTTCAAGTAAATTGTGTGTGAACATTTATCGGAATATAACACACTCAATTTAAACTACTCTTGCCACGTCGGCTCATTAAAGCAGTGAGAAGTCATTGAAGCAAGGGCGTTGATTTGTTCTCGGTATTGGGGGGGGGGCGGATGACTCCGTTTTCAAATAATTTACTGTCTGAAAAATCAAAGTCAATGGACGATTTCTCAAATATGGGAGACATGCTCTCTGTCTCTCCGGCCGCCCATGGATTAAAGGGATGCTCAGTCATGTATCGGTTGTCTTGTGATCGTAAACCATGCAGGGGTTTTCCATTCAGTGGGGAAATGCAGGGTTTTCAACACAGTATGCGTGTAAACTCCAACACAAGCTGCACGGAATCATGTTTTCTCGAAATAATGCGAAGGCCCACTGCATATAAATGCATTATACGATAACGTAGATAATAAGTCTATACATAAATACATTTACATTCAGACGTGTATACAGATAGCAAGAGTTCGTTATTGTCAGATAATGCATGTGGTACCTCTGGGGATGAAATGCATTGTTAGGTAAGCAAGTATAGACATTCATGTAATGCCATGCATCCTCTGTCAAAAGAAAACTTAATTCATTTAAGCGAGATAGGCCTATCGTGTTTATGTTGCACAACCGTAGCAAGCCAGCTCTGATTGAGTACACGAGTACACGTCTTCTAATTCGTGCTTGAGGACGAGTACAAATTTTGCATTAGCCCCAATGCATAACTTCAGAATCTGTGAGTATATGAGTAAGAGTACAAATCCATTCTCACGAGTACGAAAACAGGGTATAGAGAGCTTGCACCAAAGGTCAAAAGGTCAAAATCAGTGGACACACTATTTGTTCTGGAGGACACTGCGCGACGCACCGCATTGCTTTAGTACACAACCCAGCGTCCGCGTGTGTTGTTTGTCCTCCAGAAGGTGGTTGCGTTAGTCGACTTTTGCACGCGTGAAACCTCCCTATTGTGCAAAACTGTGAGTACGAGCACTTACTCATACACTGCCTACGGCCACTTCTTGAAATAGTATTTCTTGTGAGAACATTTACCTCAAAGTCCACGAAACATTACAAAACGGATAGAAATTTTGTTGAAATATCGTAAGGAATAAGAGCCTCGAGAGAATCGAAACTGGCGTGTGCTAGAAATTTGCCGACAACTATGAATCACATCTTACTACTGAGATGTAATTGAGAAAAATTGCAAGCAGACCCCTCACTTCCTTGAGTACCACATTTAAAGACTTTAAACATGCTTAGCAAATCAAATACTAGGCCTACATGTACATGAATCAAACGCTCCATGTTTAGCAATTAAACAAGTGTTTACGTAGAACGTTTATGTACTCGACAGAATGTGTTTATATCTAAACACTGTTTATAAGACAGAAAAATGGTTAGAATAAAGTCTATTCAAAAACAGTGTTGGGCGTATACCTGTAGAGTGCGTATCGCCCTGAGCGGTATTTGAGCATTTTGCCCCGTATGGAGAAGAACCTGTAGGACTATGTTTATTATGGTATAAATTTAAAATGGCGCTCAACGAAGCGTTGTCCGGGAGGACTCACCCTTCTAGCTAAGCTTTGTTATGACAGGACATTTCCATAAAAGTATCACATACTTTCGATGACCAAAAGTCCTGTTGCGATGTTGCCCGCCCGGCGGACGTGTATTGCTCCTGCACCCACACTGACTGCACTCGCAATACCAACGTCCGCGAACTTTTGCAAGAATTATTCGTCAAACTGCGTAAAAACTGTACGCTGTTAAGTATTCATATATACGATTACAACATTCAAAAGTTATAAATATTCAACGAAAAAACGACTAAAGCAAGTCTGATTACAACGCTATTTCGAACGACAAATGTCAATGGGGTTTTAGTTTGTGACTTTGTCCGCTTAGAGCTCACACGATGTAGTACCATTGACTTACTCTGAAAAAGTGAACGTTACAGAGGAACACTTTTCGTGCATTATAAATATTCATATATTGAAACCAATCAACAGTCGAGAGGTAAAATCAAATTAGGCTCATGAATACAACGAAATTGGATGATCTCTGTCATTGTTCGCAGGTGTTAGAGTATGTACGTCAAAAGAAGTACATATTCGACACCTGCTATGAGAGTAAGTTGCGATGGAGACTGGAGACAAAAGGGAGAAAACAATCCACCCGACCTGTATAATGTCCCTTGCGGTAGGAATGTGCTCGGATATAAATCTGAGAAATAAGACCATAAGCCTGTCTTTACGGTTTCGCTATTTTATTTTCAACTGCAAGCGTCACAGTTTGATCTAGCAAAACAGTGTTCAGGAATTAGTAAATATTTTTTGTAAACGCTTTTTACCCCCACTTGGTAAACTCGTCAAGTTGCTAAATACATTTGTCAAATCCTTAAACGTTCGTTGTTAAAGGCGTTTTCCTGGTAAGCATCTAGTGTTGAAGCGTTCTAGACTAGTCTTGGAGTTCTAACATACTTACAAAAAGAAGGTAAAATAATTGCGTGCAATTGCTTAAAACGAATTTTACAGTATAATTGCACAACTTATGATATGTTATAGTTCAACGTGAATTACCAATAGTTTGACGGGGACGAGCATGGAAGAAAACTAGAAATACAGCCTCATTAAATTGACAGATTTCACCTTGTCTGTACATTCTGTATATCTCAGAAATTCAGTATTGTTACATCCTCCATTTATCGGTATACGGTGCCCTATCTCCAGTGTCACCAGCGACGACAAAGGCCTTATTGAAGACCTTTGCACGAGCTGCCTAGACCAAGACTATAATTTGTTAAATGAAGTCCGATACCAACGGCTACTTCAATTTAAAGTAGAGAAATTCTCGTACGTGCTGATTCTATAACCTCTCGTGCAGTCACTCACACCTTTACACTAAAGTCAGACATCTTTTATAGCACCTTTCCGTATATAAAACCTTGCTAAATCTTCAGTATAATGCTATAAATATTATGCCGGATTCTGAGTTGTGCGCCACCTGTCCAAGTATTTGGCTAATGAAGATAACGTGCGGTAGCGGCCAGTGTTTAAGTCATGACCAGCGCTATCTGATGAGGGAGTGCTAAGAATAGCTCTTGCGAGAGTTCGTAACTAACTTCAATCTCTTAAGTGGCTTTGTACTTGGTTGTCCTACGAATAGCTGGAGGAATGATATCTCATATCATACTTTCTTAAACAAATATTTACTTTTCATTTTATGTCCAAAGCGAACGTGTGTGGTATTTGTTTAGCTTAGAAAAGAAAATGGAATTAGGTGCAATAACCGCCGAGGGTTTAAAATGAAATGAAAGTGGAGGATAACTATAATGTCGGTAAAGAATTTACAAGATTTGATCAATTTTGTGACAGAAAGTATTTTAAAAGGACCCGTAAAAAGCGTCGATACATTAAAGAAGTGTTTGTGTATATATATATATATATATATATATATATACAAACTGAAATTTTCTCCTTAATTTGATTTTAAATTATCATTACTAATCTCTTCCGTGTGGTGTGAGGTACTTTTGTATGTGTTTGAGAATTTAAGTATTCTATGGCGCGGACACGCGGCAAGGTGAATTTTTTCACCTGGTCTTTTCCATTCGGTCACGTTACAATTTACTAAGTATAACTTTCTTATCATACTCTGTTTTGCCAAATATATTGTCACCGTTTATTATTTAGAATACATGTGATATTCATTATTAATACTGTTTTGTGCCGTAGCATTTTTACGAGCAGTGGCACCAGGTAGGGGGGAAAGCGGAGATGGCCCCACTTGGGGGAAATTTTCCAATTTCGTTGGGGAGCCCAAATGGGAACGATAAAATATGTAGTCGTACGACGGCCATTCTTCTCGATGATTGACTTGATATTGTTCTAACTTAGGGCAAATCCGCTTAGAAAATTTTACTTTCTGCATCTATTCGGCAACCCGTTGCCCTTGTATCGGGTTACTGGCCTCCTCGTAGGGCAAATCCCACCGCCACCCTTATTTTAAACATGATGCGCTATTCGCTGTACACCATGCATTCAAATTATAGATAATGATGAATATGCAATGAATGGTCGGTGAACGAAAGGGAAAGAGAACCCTCAAAATTGTGTTTTCCTTATGGGTGATCGCTTACCCCGTGAGCCCTCAGCATTCAACCTTACCTTCACAGCAGGTGTTGATTATGTACATCCTTCTCACGTACATTGCGAGTGCAGTCAGTGTGGGTGAAGGAACAAAACACGTCCGCCGGGCGGGCAACCTTCAACCATTTTTCCCATCACACTAGCGCCCACGCGTGGTTGATGCAGAATTGCAGTGAACAGTTTGTATTTTTATAATACAATTTTCTAAAATTTAATGTTTGGAATTCCGACCTTACACCCATCCAAGCTGGGGTCAGCTTGGGGTTTCTTGTTACACCCCTCCCCGGGCCCTTTATTATGAGCAGTCTCTCATGGAAGTGCCTGGATCGATCATTGTACAGCCACACAGGAATGCAGTACAGCTTCAATCCCAATCAAAGAGGGAGGGAGGAGGTATTAATAACGGAGTAGTGTAGGAGTATATGTGGATTTTATCCCCAACCTTCATAAATTGGGGGACACGTACTCCACACGGGGTGTTGGCACCCATGCCGCAACGAAATGAAATGTTGCCGTGGGATTTACTTCTCCCTTTGCAGGACAAATACTGTTAGCCGACACCTCAAGTATCACTACAATAACTTGTGGACCTGTTCTATTATTTACGAGAAGTTGTGTAAGTTGAGCATAGATTCGAAGGAGAAAATGATTTTCTTTGTCAATTAAGTAGTAAAAAAGCCTGAGAATTGCATATTTATAAACGCTTTAATACTTCATAGGAATTATGAGTTTACCTTACAGGTGTTACAGACGGTATATGCAGTAGCATTACCTGAAAAACATCTTACCAAGTTCTGGGAAAAGATGTAAAAATGCCATTTTATCAGTCTACTCAGATTACGATATTTTGCCTCCTAAAGTGAAAGCAAATACCTACCATGCCTTTTATTTTTAGAATACATGAAATCTGTTTTGGAATCATGGCTTTAATTTTCATCCTTGCAAGTACTGTAAGTCATTTCACAGTATCTAGTTTTTCTCAACCGAAGCCAGAGGTGTATGCAGCTCCTCGTTCTTATCGATCAGATCCTAAAAGGCCGAGGGCTGGTTCGCCATTAGAGAAATGAAGTTTACCTTGAAATACAAGTATTCCTTCTCATATCCATGAGCCAATCTGACTCGCGAAAGCACCAAAGCAGCCTCCTCATCCTCATGATGAGAGGTACCCCGCGAAGCGAACTCTGTGTGTTCAGCTCCTCAGCTTTCCAACTGAACAAGGAATATGCCGGACAGTCTTCTACGTAGGCAAGATGAGAGGCAGAGGACGGAATACAAGGTAGGTCAGATGTAATACATCAAACGCAGAGTGCTTCTTGTCCATAAGAAGATGAGAGTGTACATGCAAAATGCTATACAAAAACGACAAAACGTAAAAAGACCTCTTGTTTACAGAATTGCCAGAAGTCGCCTCAGATACCTATTTTTGATGGATTACTTAGGCAAGACGATTGGCGTAAAGGATAAAAAATTCTGATAATCTGGAAAAGAGGGTGTAGAAGCGAATTATTGACTATTTCGGTAGTTTTTAGAGATACGCGGGGTAAAACAGGTTAATTCTACGATAGGTCATAAATTATACATTAGCCTATATAAGAACGTATATTGGATTTATCGTATTAGGTAACGCACCTCACGTGAGTAGGTGGAAACTGACTTTCGCCATCATTTGTAAAATGCTGTCAATGTAGACTTGGTGACTGAAAGACATAGTTTCAAAGGGTCTTAACATAAAAAAATCCATCAAGAGACTTGATATTTAGGCCACATAAAAGGGAAAGGTTGATTATATTTACTCAATTTTGAACTGAGGAAAGACAGATGGTGACGAAAATGTAAGCTGGCGAAGGGTCTTCTGTTGTCATGGATGGGAGGGTGGGGGTGGGGGTGCGGTGGGGTGGGGTGGGGGTGAATGAGTTTGCGGAGAACCTCACCTTTTTCATATTTGACTTGTGTGAACCTTTGCAGTGGGCATCTACAAAATATAAATATCGAAATCGAATTATCTACTTCATGTTTTCTTGTTTCTGTTTGTCAATGTACATAATTTTGAACAGGCTTAGTAGGCCTACAGTACAATGATGCAGTGTGTCATAAACAGGGCCCCAAAATTTATACACCATTAATGCGTAATTGTTTTCTGTATTTTATTCGACGAAAAAGTGCGGCAGCAACATTATTGCGAGGTTTTAAACGAAATTAAGGGTCAGAAAACCTCACGGTGGGCCTACAATCTTGGACAAAACTGTTGGAACACCTCCAACCGTTTTGTCATTTATGATATTGTGCTTAATTTACGAAACCCCAGTCCCCACCATTGCAATGTTGTGTTCAAAAGAAAAACGGTACATCCATAACTGATCTACTTATCTCCAACATTGTGTGCAATCTTGTGTCCAAACATCTTCAAAATTGTACGGGTGTTCCAATGAGTTTTGTCTAAAATTGTAGGTATTTTGTATCGTTCTGTTCGTAGGAATTCATTTAACTGTTTATCAAGTTTCATTCATGATTAATCAATTACTCTCTTGATTCTTGCTAAATTGTCTGTACCCGTTACAGCCAAATCTATTACTGCTTATCCATAAAATACATTTGTTGAAAATTTAGCTGTTGGGCACTCTTTAATGAACAAGGTTCATATTGCAACAATCTAATTAACTTTGACAGTCTCAGATTCCCAAATTCATAACAGATCTCTACGAAAATGCGAATGAACTAAAACTTACTATTGCCTTTAAAATACTACAGTAATGTAATAAATATAAAAAAAAATTGTTCAAATTCCGGCTGTATTGTACGAAACACTTTCGTATTTGCGTGTTCTGACACGACCATGTTACATGAATTGAATGCGTAAAAGTAGTGTGATATAACCGAGTCAAACATTTTCCACCAAATATTGTTCAACATTCTGACAAGAACGTGGCTTTATTTCCTTGCTTCATTTCACCCACACACCTACACGATTGTATCATGGCGCATGCATACATTGTATATTCTTTTCGTCGGCTGGCTTACTCGCTAGTCACGGTAACTCTGACTAGGTAACGTTTACATTTGTCTTTTCACTTATACCTCGACCCGGTATAAAGGTAGCACACCACCAATTATTCCTCTATTGACTTGCACACTAATCTGGGTCCATTTCGTGGCCCCTGGACCCTTGTAGAAGTTTTCAACGGGCACAAGCTACCCTTTGTATGAATGCAGACGAAAAGGCCTTTCACAACGATT
Organism: Holothuria glaberrima; assembly: GCA_009936505.3. Taxonomy (NCBI): domain Eukaryota; kingdom Metazoa; phylum Echinodermata; class Holothuroidea; order Aspidochirotida; family Holothuriidae; genus Holothuria; species Holothuria glaberrima. The sequence continues at coordinate 12,650 of WURT03034388.1, forward strand.
TCAAATTTGTGTACTATGACCGTAGAGATTTTGAGCTAGAAGGACCTGTATAATAGAGTGGTGGTTCCTGTTTTTATTTACTCATTCAAATGCCGCTTTGCATAGCGGAAGGATATATTGCAAAAAAGTGCCTGAAATACCTTTAATTTTCTTTATTTTTGCAGAATGAGTTCTTCAAATACTTTCCTACCTCATACTCATCGCAAATTGAACACATCCCTTCATTAACATGGTCTTATCTGTCCCCCAAAACGTTTTTCTAGGATGTTAAATTCGTAGGGTAACCTCCTCCGCTGGGATTCCCCTTGAATTAGTGCTGTGCTACCTAAAAGACCAAATGTAAACGTTACCTGAGGCAGGGTTACCCTGACTACGCTCTGGCCTGCGGCGACGTCCAGATAAAATGTACTCAACAAACGTCAGATGTGGCGCTCGACCACAGAATAATCCTTGAATTAATTTGCATAATTGATTTGTTACAGGTTGCATATTTTTTCAAAAGTTTGGGCAAAAATGACTTTTATGTAGGCCGAAGAAAGTGTAAAGTCTGATACAAAGAAAGTACTTTGGCTGTCTATATCATGGGATAGTGTGAGACAAGGAGAAGTACGGTGATGGGCTACGGCAATGGAAAGGACGAGTAGCGATTTAGCGAAATTTGATCTACGAAGCTTCAAGGCATATAGAAATTTCTACCACAATCACAACATAATTTCTACATCGAAGTCACGTGTTTCTTAAATTTGTTTAGGAAAGAATTTAACGTTTATGAATCAATGCCAAGGACCATGTGTATAACACAGGATTGTATAAGTGGTATTGATCCTTCTGAAGTGCTTAAACTAACTGGATTAATATTCAAGGTTTAGGTGATATCCTTATTTAAAGACAAAAATCAACAAAGAGTAAAAAAATTTAATTATAAACAAGGTGTTAGTCTGAAATCACTTCAAAGAGTGAATGAAACGTTTGTAACAAGTTACAAAAACAATAAACTTAAAGGGTAAAAATACTGCTCAATAAAATGTCTAATAAAATTGACAACTCATAACAACAGAAACTTTGAAAAATTTAAATACACGCAAAAAGTTATTGTGTAACTATGGTGAACTGTTTTAAACTTGTTGCAAGTCGTTAAATGCAACTTAGCAGCAAAAAATAATAATAATAATAATAATAATAATAATAATAGCAATTTGTCTTCTGTTTATGCCATGCTTTGATTTTTAATGCATGAGTTTGTCTCCTTAAAGTACACCGTGACAATCACCAACAGACCAGTACCCACGGGGCATCAAGAGCGACACCCCCAACTCACCCCAAAACAGGTACAAGACCGCTCAAGAAAAAAAAAGAATCACTAGTTTTATCACAAAAACAGAAAACTGGAGTACAAGTGCATGGAAGAGATGAATGATATTGCATTATTTGGCATTTTAGACCCTGAAATAAGAAAAATGCTTCATAAGGAGGGGGGAACAATTCCCTTCACTACTACCCCAAGACGGGGATTTTCCAGGGCTGATGTGCTCCCCCAGTTTCGCTACTCTGGCTATATGGGCCTGGTCATCAATATTAAAAACAATTATGATTTAAGATATCTTTGCGTTATTATTTTTGCGTTTTAATTCAATTTGAATTCAATTTTTAAAATTCGCCATGTATAAGAACGGCTATATCACCGTGACAATAATTGCAGAATTTTACAACATTGTTTGGGAAAATTTTCACCTCGGCTAATGGAAAAGCATACATATAGAAACCAAGCATGTTTACAATGCTCTAGTTTTGGTCGCATATGCAAATGAGGTCGAAGGCAAGCAAAAGGTTGCCTAGAAACCCTAAAAATACATATGCAATCATTTTCAAAGAAGACACAATTTATCTTCGTTTTCCATGAATCCAAACTCTGTGACATGACCAGACTTTATTGATGCTAAATCAACCAGTGGATCAATTTCACGGTGACAAACTTCAAAGAGTCTCATATGCATAATATCACTCATGGGTGCGTTTTTATAAAAATGGAGACTCTTTTGCTTCCAGTCCCTCTTCGGTTTCAGCTTTAGCTCGCTTTAAATCGATTTCAGTTCTCACTAGCGCAGAATTACTGCGCAAGCACAGAAGGGAGACAACGGGTCATTCCCCTTCGTCTAACTTCAGGCGAGCGAACGTGCTTGAAGATTTTACAGATATAGTCATGATTTTAAAATTTGCTTCTCGACGATTGACATTTTGAGAGAAGGACGAGACAAAACCCTTAATAATCCTGCACAGAAAGAAAAAGGCAATTCGATTTATAAGGTGTTGTATCTGTCTGTCTATGTTAGTAATGTATGCATGGGTTTGGATACATGGATACTAAAAAAAGCTGAAAAACAATCTGAAAATGGGATTGAGACAGTTGAATAGTATTACATAGAAAATTGTACTTAGGTTGTGTAAAGAAAAGACGTTCGACGAACTTTTTCATGGATTAAATCTTTGACCTAACGAAAATTGCATTTAGCCTACATACTAAGATCATGGAGTCTTTCATGGTGTTTTTTTCAATGGCTCGGAAGTTTAGAAACCTTCGATTCAACTTACTACTGAAAAATGAAAATGATCATGAAAAAGGCAGCACTATCTACTTCAGCTTACTTCAGGTGTCTGTAAAGAAACAATTGTGATGATAATGCCCTTTAACAAGACGGACACTGAATGTTAAAATATACAAAATAATGGCTAAACCTCAAATTTTGATATGAAAATTACTTTTATCAAGACGGAGACTAAATTTTAAAATGCATAAAATAATGGCAAAACCTTAATTTTGATAAGCTTGATCACAGAAGGAAATGTGTTACGTCGACAACCCGTTTTATCTGATGTTTTACCTAAATTCTAGTTTCCTAATGAGGTTATTTCATGACACAGTCACGTAAGGCGCAAGTAGCAAGAGTGCCATGGACGACAACAGCCCACTAGAAGGAAAAAGTCAACTTCACGTCGAATGGCGTAACTATTTTTTTGCTGGAAAGTCCTGTGAACATATCTCAGGACAGACGAAAACTTAGGATTGTTCCCATAAAGCTACAGCCTGGCCTGTAGTCAGGAAAGGTACAGGAGGAGGGCGAAATTGCTTCGAGTGGCGATTGTTTTTTTTTTTTTTTAAGATGTTAGAGGTGTTAAAATGCACTTAGAAAGTACTACGTAATGTTCCTAAAACCAGGAAGGGATAATTTTTGGAGGGACACCTCTCCTAGTCCCTCCCATATAACTGCCGTCTTGGCTACAAAATACCGTTTAACTAAGATGATCATCTAGAAGGCCATAATCCACTCATTGACATCAAACGGCAACATCAAAAATATACGAGCCTCCCATCACTGCTAAAATTAATTGTACTTTCACTTTTAGTTATGATATATTAAACATGGCATGGTTTGTAAAACTCCATTTAATATTTAAACGCTGCGTGTTTTCTACCAAGCTTCTCTTAATTAAGCCAATTATCTGTTTAGAGCAGTGGTTCATAACCGCGGCGTTTTCGTCTTCTGAGGGCGTTTTCGCAACTCAGAGAGACAATGAGCACTAAGGAGGCGGCAGAGGGATGTTTGACAAATAAATACTAAATTTAAACCGGGGCTCACAAGAATCCAAAAGATTTCGTCTAGTTAAGCTCTCAAATTGGTTCCCATACAGAGGACAAAAAACGAAGTCAACAAATTAATTTCTGCATAAGTTATGTGTAAAATTTTACCTAAAACTTCTGGAGTTCTTAGTTTACTTAACTGTCCTGCCGAAGACGACAGTCAGTGAAGGGAGTAAACAATTTCATGGAAGAGCAGCAAACAGAAAACTTACTACAGAGGGAGTAAAATTTTCGCAACACAATCCGAGGATTTTACGTGACTGCCTGACTGTATTCCGTGTCCAGGTGCAGTATACCTTCATCATGAATCTAGAATAATGGGTTTTGCTATATAGGGAGTATTTATGACGGCTACTCACTCTAACAGGCTGACAGGAAAGTTAAGACAGTTTTCCAATCTCCTCATTACGATCCCAATCACTAATTGTAATGTTGGGGGAGGTATGCAGGTGGACGAGAGGAAAATACTTTCTTGTTTTGGAGGTTAGGATAAAAAAGAGTAAGAATGAAAGGGGTAAATGATGATAGTAATGAAACATACATCGGAGAAAATTGGTATCAACAAAAAGGGCTAAAAAGGACAAAAATCTCAGAAAAAATCAAACTTTTATCATCAATAAAAAGATCGCCAAGTAGTAAAAATTATTGGAAAGACTGAAATTTTGAAACAGCGGCATAACCAGCCTTGGAGCATCCGACTGTTTCCCTAAAATGTCCTAAAATCTTAACTACTTCGGAAAGTTTATATGACCCCAGTGTAATCAGACCGTTTTGCCATAAAACTCTTTAGGACCTTTTCATTGTTGTGAATCTATCAAAGATAGCTTGGATTGTTATAAACAGTCACGAAGTTGACCTACGGTCACCTACCTATATAACTGTTTTGGTCCACGGTATAGAATAAAAAATGTGGCCGGTTTTTTGTTACTGAATGACGTAAACCTCTTTCGTTTGGTTTGTGTTTGTGTAGGGATGTGACGTCATAGATACTCTCTTCAAAGAAATCCTAAGTTACAACTAAGCTTAGAATTTCTCTGGCCCTCCTTGTGTCAATCAGGCTTGGACTGGCGAGAGGCCTTAGAGGCAAAATTTATCGATATTAATGCTATATTTGGAGAGTGGACCAACGGTAATTGCATGGTAGAAGGTGCTATAGCTGCCGTAAACCCCAATTGATTAAATTCGTATTTAAGTACTAGAAAGATTGCAAGGACACTAAACTTGCGTCACATTAACACAATACAACTGAGCACACCAGGAGTTGATTGATTTTGCAAAATCAAAGCTCATCACAGCTCGTGCCTTTTAGGTTGGTTGTTTTACATAGTATCCAGATGATCTGCATTACCGTGCACTTGCACTGTAGCCCTTTCCTATCAAATGACGTATTCAGTTTTACCTGATGTTGAGATCCTGCATCGCGGCTTTCGTTTTATCACACTGTGTGATTACCGTTAGTAATTTATTTATAATGCATTCTATGAGAAAAAAAGCTCGACCGGTTGAGAAGGTGACGTACATATTGGCACATATTAAAATGTACTTTAAGGAAATTCCTGTTGGCTCTCCCATAGCAGACGAAAACCTGAAATTACTCCCAAATAGAGTTACGACCCCGAAGGAGAAAGAGTAGAAAACCTTGAGATAGTGCAAGCAAGAGATATCTAGAATGGTTCCAACACAATTTTGACTTCAAGAGGCTAAGTGTAGGCATAGTCGTGGAATTATTTCAGACAGAATTTGTCCGAATTGAGGCATATTAAACTGTTAAGTTCAGTTGCTTGATATATTTAAATACCATGTTGCTTTCATAACAATAGGTGGTAAATAAGCTAACAAGCATTACGTACTTTCGAATGATGATCCCACAACCTGATCAGGGAGTTGTCCCTTAACGCGTGCACAAAGAACCCTTAATCAAAACCATTTAAACCGAGACCATCGGTTAAAGGTGGTCTCGGTTATCTCGGACCGACAGTTGAGTGATATGACGTCATTTTGGTCTCGGGTGGTCTTCCTGCTTTCGGACAATAACCGAGAGAA
>WURT03034389.1:1638-15089 GCA_009936505.3 Holothuria glaberrima
AATAACTCAAAAGTTTCAGTGTGCTTACATCAAAAGAGGTTCTTGTTTCAGGCGTGGCTACGGGCCCGCTGCAGAACATGTCATTCGACCTCCGAACCACGTTTGAGCCTTCCCCACCCATCCCATCCAAGAACGACTTAATCTCCAAATTCTGTAAGGCATTAAGGAAATTTCAGGTCTGATTAGTATTTTTCGGGGTTAATTGCTATACGTGAATGTACTTGTAAGTTATATTTGTTTTCACATTCATATGAATTTTCCTACTAATACATATGATATTTGATCATTTCGACAGTAACAAGTCGCTGGTTCTGTGAAAACACATAACAAAGGTGGGAGGGTAATTTAGGTTTATAACTTCAAACTGCAGTTTTTGAGGTTTCGATTAACCTATTTTCTCTGTGAGAAATTATCTTTACGGGTCTGAGAGTCGCGACTGATTTAAGCGGAGCAACCCTTAGATAACATGTGCTTTGATACACTGATCACCAGTGCGCTTTAAAATGAATGTTATTTGTATCAAGGAAATTCGAAAAAAAGTAGTCGAGGATGGTCATATTGCTTTCATGCTTTTTATTTGTAGAGAAAATGCAAAGAATTAAAAATTAAAAATACAACTGAAAAAAGCTTTACTGGTGCTATTCTAATGGATGCCCCCGAGTGACGGACACCCAATTCGATCTACGACACACATTTATGTGCCACCTTCCATCTAAACTATTTCTACCTAGATCTCCATCCAGTGGCATACCCTGAACAGGTTTTGCCCACTAGAAAATCAGAAACTACCATTACCATAATGCATCTCGTTGTCTTGTCCCTTTCAATGCCTTGTCTGGCTACAGGCTGGGGGAAGGGGGAAAACCAATTGATCAGCTGGGGCACCTCAACATGTGTGCTTGTACAAGGAATAGAAAAAAAAAAGCAGCAAATGGACATAACACAAAAAAGTTAATAGGTGGAAACAGTTGTCGACCTTTTTAGATGCTTATGTATACTCTTCCCACCAAATCTACCTTGGCCTGTGACATATTTAAGGATAGGAATAAAGTTGTGTATGCTGTGCAGCTTGGGGACTAGGCAACTGGAGAATAGTATTTTATTCATGCAGTCTCAAATCCTATATGATGTATGGAGTAAAATCGTGGAGAAAATTTATCAAGAACAACTTTCTAAAGTATTCAATGCCATTTTGAAAGGAAGTCGAGGTTGGGTACTGAAGAAAAGGATGGCAGCTGCCTTTTTCAATGCGTAGGAAGGGGAAGGGAGATGTCATCAAAATCCTCTGTGGGATGCAAACTGTTGCAATAATGTTGTCCACTGTGTAGCTTACTGTGTGAAATAGGTCTAACAAACAAGATGAACGGAAACAAACAACAGGAAGCATGTGTACATGAAGGGGAAGTGGCTGGTAGTCCCACATAGGGGGCGCTATGCACCAGACTGTACAGCTGTAATATACTTGCAAGTAGTACACAAATAACTTCACTGCAACAGTTACTTGAAGACTACTTTTTACACTAATATATAGAGGGATTTCATGTGATGTCACATGATCGATATTTCCCAGCAGTGAAGGGCAAAACACCAGCAAAGTATGTGCATCTACAGCAAACATGCATAGCATAACCATAGATACTACTGTGACACAATGGATGCTTGCCTTTCAAAACCAAACAGACGTGCTACCACCTGACGTTGGTAAAACCCCTCTATACGATAGTTATATTACCAAAGACAAATTACCTTGTTACACATTTTCAGGCACTTGTAACTCTGCTGCAGTGCAAATGTAGCAGCTGTATAAGTGACTGGGAAAACATCCACATTTACACTCTTTCATTCTGACAAAGTCAATAACAAACAGACTTATGTTCTCCCAGCTGTTCAAATTTCGGTGGAGATCTGAAAACACCATGGTACATAAAAATCCCTCTTTTTGAGAGATTAACTCACAATGTAAGACTGACTGCATGGCCAAGTGGTTAGAGCATCCGACTTGCAGCCGGAAGGTCTAGGGTTCCAATCCTGGCCGGGTCATACCAAAGACTTTAAAAATGGAACCTACTGCCATTGTGCTTGGTGCTCAGCATAAACAATGGAGTAGGGAAACAAGCCACTGAGCCACAACTGGAAAAAACACAGTGGCTGGCTCGACTTAAACCAATTGGTTAAAAACTGGGCCGTAAAACCTCATCTAACTAACACCATGTAAGACCTATGGGGAGGGGATGGCAGACTGCAGGGGAATGCGAATGAGGGGGACCATGTTGATGACAGTGTGCATAATTTGTGATGTCTGTTTTGTGGCCAGCAAACTGAAGTACTCAGTATGGAAAATATGAGAGGAATTAAAGGTGTTTTGGGCAATTTCTGGCATTACAACCTTTTGTTTTAAGTACAAATTCAGGGGTTGAGAGCAGGAAATGCAGACGTATTTATCAAGCTCAAGTAGCTAAAAATGCAATGGTCATGGTACACAAATATGGAAACAATGTTCAGGGCATACTTATGAGCTTCTGTACATGTAACTTATACCTAAGGAAACTGTCTGAAAGATCTAAAGGCTATACACATCAGACCAAATTTAGAGTGTACCTTTGCATACAACTGTCATGTGTCTCAATGATCATATGAAACCTTCAGATTATGGACCCTTCACATTTCATTACAGATCTGAGTAGTACTTCATAATCATAATTATAGTTTCATAAGATTTACAAACATACCATAAAATCAACATCACAGACAGACCGACACTTGTCTGATTTTCGTTTAAACACTTAAGGGTCAATGAAGATTTTTGGGGTTTTACCCTCAACAGTATTACCTTTTGTTTAATGATTTTATTCATGTTACTATTTTGAAGTAAGCAAGGCAAGGCTGTAGAAACTCCAGTGAGCCACAACTGGAAAAAAGGCAGTGGCCAGCCCCACTTAAACCAATTGGTTAGAAACTGAGCCATAAAACCTCATCTAACAAACTAACCTAATACCAAGTAGGATGAGGTTTACACAACTGCCACAAAAAAGAAAAAACCTTTAAAATGGCAATGATTATTTGCCACATTTTCCTGGTCAATTACAGCTTGCTTCAACTACTTTTTAAGCTACTGCTACCAGAATAAATAATAAAAATACCACAACAACTTCAATTGTGTCTGTATTTTGCCTCTGTGTGCGTGTTCTGTACATGGGCAGCAGTAGAAAGCCATGTGTGAGTGGGTGGGTTGTTTGGGAAGGGGGGGGGGGTGGGTGAGGGGAGGGAGGAGGGGCTGTGACTATTACTTTCCTTTAGAGGAATTTTGTCCAAGTCTGTAAGCAACTAGAAACCCTTACAGCCCTCCCATCTTGAAAATGACTCTTAGTGGAATAACATTTTTAACAATCTAATTACTTTGAACATTCAAGAAACCAATCTCAATTCACTCTCATCTAAAATGTTCAACTACAGCTTATCTCTTTGAGATGAGGCTTCAGTACCTCAAAACTGTCAAAAAATACAAAAATAGAGCCTTTCTGACACTGCTTTAAATAAATCATTCATGATGTAATTTATACAGTATCAGTAAGTTTACAAAGTATTTACCATCAGGGATTTCTCAACAACTCATATACAATTAATTCAACTTCATTGCAGAATAAAATTTATCCCTGTTTCTTCATTTTATATCTTCAAATCTACATTTTCAAATGGATTTCTTGTTTTTGAAACTATCAAAAGGCATTTTCTTTCAAGTTATGTTTAGAACACACAATAAACAAACACACAAAAACAAAACGGAAAAATAAAATGAAGAAACAAAAAAGGGAACTTGCAGCTCTGCAAAATGATCAGTACTTTAGTAAATTAGATTTGAAACCTTCTATGAGTTAACAAACCCCCCCCCCCCAAAAAAAAACAAAAAACAAATTACAAAGTAAGAGACAGAACAGCTAAAATGGAGACATTTCAATTGTGAATACCAACAGATATCCCACTTCACATAGCATGTCACTGATTTGACAGTAAGGATTGAAATACACAGATAAGGAAGACTAAAAGATTTAGCATTTAGGTATGAATTAAGCATAAATTTTAATTACCGTATCTCTATGTGATATTAAATAAGGGGAACATCTTAGCAACAACATTCTCCTGTGATTACAGAAGAAAGTACTTGCCACTTAATTCCCCTGTGGATTAATTAAGGGCAACAGTTGTAATCCCAATGATCCCTTTTTCTTTCCAAGATATTCAAATGCACATAACTGTCCTTCAATGTTAGAAAATTCTCAATCAAAAGTATTTCATACTCCTATTTTTTTTACTTGATGTTCTCAAAGACATGGAATGTCGAGGAATCCTCACAACTTTCTGAGATCCTCGTTTCGGTTTTGTCTCACTTCCTTCTTCCTCTTTGACTGGAGAGATGAGATTGATGGGGCTCTCTGATGGCTCTTGCTCAGGGAGAGTCTTTCCACGACGAGACCTGTTAGGGAAACAGACAATCCACAAACATGTTGGTATGACAGATGATTACTGCACTTAAAGACAGTTCATTCTGTCATATAGGACATAAAGTTTGCAAATACAGTCAGAAATAGAGGTTTCCATAATGTAATTTACAATGTTTAGATCAAAGATAGTACAAAAGAAACACACAGGTGGAACACGACAATGGACTGAGCTGGGGTAAACAAGCTGAGGTGATGTTCGCATTTTCACACCATAGAGTTACTTTACAATCTGAATAAGAAACAGAAATTTACCAAATTTTAAAATACACTACTGTAGCATACTTTTACAGTCACAGGAATCACAAAACTTTTCAAAGGATCATTAAATGAAAGATAAAATTTTATAGGTTGACTGGTTTGATTCTTCTAGTTGTTTGCTGATTTTTCAATTGGAATCATGATACCTCAGTGAATTAATCTCTCATGAATATGTTACTATATGATAGACTTGTGACCAGGGTTCTAGCTAGAGGATTCTGAGTGGGGGCTGTAGTACTTTGCCAGTGTAGGGTGAACACCATCATGGGGAGGCGTCTAAGGAAATTAGGTGCCCCCTCGACACTTGAAATTTTTTTCGCAGAAAGACTATTCTGAAATGGAAAATGGTGCAATCATTTTTCCTAGTTTTAGCTAAATTTGTGTTTAGAATTGACATCTATCTTGCCATGTGATATATTGTAACAAACATATGAACAAACAAAAAAAGATAATATGAACAATTCAAAGGCCAAGTATGAGATCCCTCACAATAATCCTCCTTAACATATCATGCTTACAAGATTTTGACCTCTGGTGACCCCAAATGACTTTTGACCTCCACCAAAAACAATGGGGATCATCTACTCAAAATGGGCAATCCACATGATAAGCATGAGATCCCTCACAGTTAATACTCTTCTGGAAATATAATGTTTACAGGGTTTTGATTTTTTTACCTCAGATGGTGACCCCAAATGACCTTTGACTCCACAAAAAACAATAGAGATCATCTACTCAATATGGGCAGTTCAGGCCCTTGAATAAGCACATATCATCAGACCCTCCTTATCCAACTCCATAAACAGGGTGTCTATGCATTATAATAATCCGTTTTATACCACACACCTACAAATAAACATAGCACTATGTCACTCAATAACCACTGCTCTTAACTCTGTTTACACCAGATTATGTCAAATGTTAATAAACCCATTCAAGTAGTAGAGCTATAGCTCGCAAGGAGCAATTTTCTCTATATCGTCCTCATCTGCTCACTATTATGTGCATGAATATTATTTATATGCTGACTTCTGTCAATTATGTTTTCTGTTTATATATATATATATTTTTTTCATGGTCACTAGCATTGATAAACATTTAAAGTTTGTTCTAGTTTCAAGCATACAGTATACTAGCAAAACGATGCATGCTCATGATGTCTGTATCCAAAACTGAGCATATGCAAAATAAATCTAAATCTTAATATGATTCCATCACAGTTCAAAACAGACATATATAGCAATATTTTCTCTTCCATTTTAAAGTTGAAGGCAAATATTTGTCTAAAGGCAAAAAAGGCTGTTTACTGCAAATTTTACCACCCTTGTTATACTGATGTTGCTGTTCAAATTCAAGATCATCATTGTATTGGATTATCTATCTTCACAGATTGCCACTTTCATTTCCAGTTAAGTTTTGAATGCCCTAAAACACAAATGTGGCAGTCCCTTAGGCATAAAGTATAAAAATTTGCTAACTCTAAGTTAACCATTCACTTATAAAATAAAATTTGTTGCTAACTAGGACACCCTGCATGAAGCAAGCCCCAATCTCTCACAGCTAAATAACCTGTGAATACATTTAACAGAGTGTTAATATCAAGATCACACAAATATCTATAATGAAGTAAAAAATCTACAAAGATTTCTTTGAAAATGATCACTGCACAATAAATGTGTACATTTGTATTTCAAATAGTAAGACTACTCATCTCACCATCATAATGCCTTTCTCTGTTTATGCTAGCTCATTGTTCACCTATCCTGTCTCAACAATACATAATAATAAACCACCTGCTTCTAGTTTTCCTTTATTGTCATTTCCACAATATTTTAAATATATCTAAAACCTTTTCACACTATATTGTTAAACTTAAATATTCCACTATTCACTACAGCATATTCACCTTTTATCAAAAAGTCTATTTTAAGTCAAACAGGACTAAAAGGTTCCTTCACATTGTATTGGTTCTTTGTAAGTATTGCAGACTCTGTGACTCATAAAAAAGGTTGAGGGTTTTGAGGGCTCTAAAAAAGACTATCCTGGGTAACCATAAGGGCACGGGATCTCTCACAGGACAAACATATACCAGGGAACTACTTACAAACATGTTTTGGTCAAAATCACTCCATCATGCCTTCCCCCTTTGTGTTTGGTCAATTTGTTAAGTAGGAAGAGTACCCAGGGCATACCAGGCATTTTGCAGTGGTACTAACTTCACAAGGATCTCATGTGACAGGGGAAAACTTGAGCCCATATCCTCCAAACCCTGAAGAAAACTCCATGTCTCATTTCAAAGACTGACTGGTAAGTTTTGTGGAGAAATACCTCCAGTACCCTAAAGGTCAGAGAATGTAATGAGAGGGGGACACACTACCTCAGACACCTTTTGTGATTCTTTCTAATTTATTGTCCTGTTTGTCCTTAAAATTTTACACTGTTGGAATGTTTAAATATATTTGCATGTATATCTAGCATAAAACTATGCCACATGTATAGTTTTCAACATTCTATGCAGAGGTGTGAAACATCATAAAACAATTCAATACTACTTGTAATCAATGTACCATACTGACATCACAGATTTCCCATAATGCACTGTATCCCTGAAAAACAATCACATTTCTTTGAGAATGAATATCTTCCTTCTACTACATGCCAATGCCATTGAGATGGGATTTTCACCTGCAGAGCCAGAAAATTTTCTGCGTTGTTTGAAATGGTTTAATTTTGTCCCTTGCAAATCCCTATGCTATGGGATAAGAGCTGTGACAAAGTTTTACTAACTTCCCAAACCACTTTGTGGTTTTTGTTCTTGGTTCCAAGGTTGAAGATTTGAAAGGCCGCTGCCTGGTTGAGACTCAGTGTTGGGAGTCAAAGACAGGTCACAAGATTTAGAGATATATAAGCTTAAGTTTAACGTTTGGGTCAGGAAGCCAACTGGATCATGGAGGAATCTATACCAGAGTAGATTTGCCTCTTCTTTTCGACTAGTGCTTATAGGTTAACAAGGCAGGCATGTACTAATGGCTCCCAATATAGATAATTGTTTAAGAGTCTTTTGAACATGCCAGGAGAATATTTTTGTCATTTCTGACAAATTTAGCCATGTTTAATAATATAAAATGATGTATTTTGAAATGGGCCTACTCTCTGCAGTACAAGATGTAGCCTAGGCAGCAAGCTGTACACAACTCCTGTAATCGAACACAAATGCGAAATGGCTGCTGCTGAAGGCCTAAGGAAAGCCAGTGTATTAAACACCTGCACGAAGTGCGTTGATCATACATCTATCAGCTGTATAGTAAATAATGATAGCTACAATGCGTTAGCCTACCTCAAGTTTATTTACGTAAAATTCCGATGTGCATGGGAAAGAAATGTAGAGATTAATCGACTGAAGAAGTACAGACTGATCAACGGCAAAAATGTGCCCCCGCTTCTAGGTATAATCGGCGGCAAAGCCAGCTGCTACCGCGGCTTTTGCCGTCGATGCTGTCAATTGTTTTTTTCCTTTGGAAATGGTAGGGCTCGCTCACAGTCATAATGCAATGCACTGCTGCCCTGTTAGGCTGCCGTATGTTTGCACTAACATACACTGCCCTAGCCTGTGCACTGTGCAACACCTATGCATGTGGAATGAGCAAAACACCAAGTATACTTTGTGCCCGTCGACTGCAGGGGCCCATGGAGTGCACACCTAGCATAACTTTGTATACTAACAATCGTGTACTACAGATTTCTTGAGTGCGCATTCGACGGTCACCCCAGTATTCATATATAGAGTGCAGTGAACGATGAAACACACTTAGCACCAAATAATTGCTACTCTAGCCTCATTTGACCAGTCCCTTTTACTACTTATCTTACATGTGCGTTCAAACATCATAGGGCTTGCAAAATACAATAGTATGAACATCTGTTCTGTATTTTTACGTTGGGGAAAGTCCCAGCCCGGCCGGCACATCGGCTTTGGCTTTACTTTCAATCGGAACGGTAGCAATGTGGGGGGCCGGAGCAATACTTAAAATCGGGCGAAAGCAGGAATTCCAGCTATTGCCGGAAACCTGGCAACCCTGCCTTCCCCTAATAATTTAAGATCTCGTACTTCACTTCGTTCTTTTCAAAAAAAATCTTAAACGTTTTCTCATAAGCTATTATCACTTTTAAGCTTTAAGCTCTAAATATTCATCTGAATTGTATTAATATCCAGAGAAGAACTTTTTCTTCTTTTTTCTGACTGTCTCTTATTTTTCTTCCTTTTCGCTTCTGTTTCCTTTGTTTCATGGTCACTAGCTTTGATGAACGGTAATGTTTTTTCTAGTGTACTCATCATATGTATGCAAACTATTTTCGACGAATGTAATTTTGTTGATGAGCACGTTCATATGAGAAATAAATTCAATTGAAATTAATCCATACTTCTTTAATCTCATGAATGCAAATGACCTGACAGTGTTAGTGATAGTGCACAACAGATTTATAAGTTTACTGTGCAGTACACTCATTTCTCAAATATCAGTATCAGATCAGTATTGGCTGCCATCAAAAGTTAGACGTAATATTAGAACAGTATCCTCAAAACTCCCTAACACATACGTTTCCTCCTGTCACTTTACAAGTTAACTTGATTCTTTTAACAAGCATTCCACACAAAAAACCAATAATGAGCACAAAGGCAGAAATCCTATGCTTTGAATTCATTCTAAGCAAACAGACAAAACCTTTGCTACAGTATTAATAGCATGACTCACGAAGTATAGTTCCCTTTGAAAAACAGCAAGACTGGTTGCTAATATGCTCAAACACTATCTGCCTGAATGGGTAACAATGGCCTTTCCAAACAGGTTGCATTGTGTTCAGTGAAGTGACTAATTTTAAATCAGAATAGGCTGACATTACTTGACAAACCAGGTGAATAAACAACAAACTTAATAATAATAACTAGTTTTGTTTAGCCCAGACTCCAGCAAGACTTGTTCAACGCCCTTCATCTATACTTACCATCTAGTGTATCATACCATAAAATGACTTGTACCCTACAATGTACTGTCAACATGCCTACCACTTTACCCAAAAAATGTAACACTCAGTATATTAATGCCTAACGCCCTGCAACTATTAAAACAAACAGGCACTACTTAGCACCATGTCAGGTGGGGAAGGGGGCAGACATAGGGGAAGGGGAGCAGATGAAGGGGAGGGAAGCTGCGATAGGGAAGGGAGGGCTGTCTCTTATAATCAAGAGGGTAGATATTGGATACTGCTCATAAAACAATAAAACATTTTTTTTTGGTTTGTTTATTTTTCCCCTTTTTTCATTTCTAAACCAACAATTTTGTTACACAACCACTGAGTGCAATTTCTAGGAAAGTCATTTTAAAATTAATAAAAATGATCCTCATATTGATGACAAGAAGATTGTTCCACCTTTGACCTGTAACAATTGAAATACCTACTTCATCCACTTTCAATGAATTCCAACACTGAATTTTAACATCCAGTCTAACCATACAGTGCAAACATGTTTCCAAGCATTAAATGAGAAGATGATGACATGCCCCGAGTTTTCTCTAAAGTAATTTTTCTACAATTAATGAGAATATTTCCACTTTTGTTTTGCTGGTTGGTAATTCGAGGATGTTGCAGCACTACCTAGCCAACGCCCTACCCTGTGGTATATTTACAGTCAGTCTGTGTGCAAATTACACTAGCCAATTAGTTACATTTAATATACACAACTTAGTCATATGACACAACAAATGTGTAAGCCAAAGTAGCACTAATGACCAGGCACATTGCCAGAAATGTACCAAGGAGTGGGTGAAGCCTGTAGGCAAACTATCTAAGCGTAGCACCACCATAGTTTGACATGAAGCACCAAGAAAATTTTGGCCCAAATGCCTCCCAGATCACTGAAAATGGCACTTCCCAGGCCTTGTAAGTTGCATCTAAACTTTTTCTACTAGTTACTAGCAATATCATAAAAAAAATAAAAAAATATTCTCAAGGGGGAGGGGCAGCTGCCCCCTTTGCCCCCTGACTGTGCCTACTGATGACTGACCCCCCCTCCATACACCCTCCACCTACCTGGTTACTTTTCTCAAATTCTAACTTGAGTATTCCATGACAGGAGAAATGAAACTTCATTTGTCTACTTTTTCTTCAGTGGCAAGGAGCCAGCTAAATTTTGGTATTAAAGGGATTGTCCAGAGAAAAAATTCAGTAAGTTAAAAAAATGCAGAAAAATGTTCTTTTTTAGGAGGTGAAAACCGCATCTCAATAGCTTGCATCATTTGGAAGATATAAATTTTCAAAAAAATGCAATTTTTTCTCAAGATGAAGTGCATTATGGGAAATGTGTGATGTCATCGCGGCACATTAATTTGACACAGAATTGAATTTCTTTATGATATTAATGGCGCTGTAGGGAATATTTAGCAACTTTGCTTGTTATGCCCTACATATGGTGTAGATTTGTGCTAAATCTAGATGGAAATATATTCAAACATTCCAACAGTATCAAATTTCAAGGACAAACAGGACATTCAATCATAAAACAAAAGGAATCTGAGGCAATGTGCCCACTTTACATAATAATCTGTGACCTTGATGAGAACTGGTGGTATTTTTTGACAAAAATAAGAACTCTTTAATATGACATATCTCAAGTTAGGAAAAGAGTATGGCTACCGGCTTTAGAGGGCACGAAAATTTTCTGGAAAATTTTTCTCTTTCACATGAGACCCTTGTGAAATGCCACTGGAAAATGCCTTTAAAGACCGTTTTTCATCTCATCCATGGTCAAAACCTCTGCAAAAGTCATGCAGGATTTCACTTCCCTCTGTAAATCAATCATTCCCTTCATTTGTACAATTCCAAAACTTGTCTAAAATTTTGCAGAAAATGTCATTACTTCTCAATGCCCAGAAATTGAAAGTTAAATGGCTCTAGTATACTAGGTTTTACTACACTAAAAGAACTCTGCTAGGTATAGATAAACTGTTCAAGGTTAATAACATTACCACTGATTAATTTTTAAGCAAAAGAACAACCTGTCAACAGTGTGAAACAGAAGAACTGAGGTAGTGATTCCTACTCCAATGTCCCTTACTTTTTTAACACAAGAAAAAATTCTGTCATTATTTTCAAGTGAAAAACAGACTTATCAATATCATGTTTTTCCATAAACAGAAAAACAAGTTTTGTGGGAAGGGGATAAACTTAGTGAAACAACCGCTGAATCTCTCTAATAAGCCAGTTCAATAACATGACTGCACATGCTCACATCCTTGAAACCTTTGGGATAAACATAACAAATACCTACTTACAATACATTCTAAAATTTGAATTTTCTTGAGAAATTTCTCGAATCATCCTTTTTTAAATCCATTGCTAACATAAGAAAGGTTCTTTAGTGTAGTTTTGTGTCCTGAACTGCATATTAACTTCCTCTTTTGGAAGCTTATAAAAATATTGTAATCTGCAATAACCAGGGTTGTGACTAGACCAATTTTGGTGGGGGGGGGGGTCCTACATAAAGAGTTCAACCGGACTGTACCTAGTGAGACATTTTAATCCTGAAAAGAGTGGGATATATTCTTCATTTATTGGCCCTGTAGGGTACTATGCCAACGTAACAGGGAAAGTACTGCAAAAAGGATGATTTTCCTTTCAACTTTCTCCAGAATCAGTTCAAACCATCATGTTTACTACAACTGCAAGTGAAGTTAGTACTGGGCATTGCCAGGCTTAACTACTCTTAGTCCTGGGTGATAAAGAGCATTCCTGGGCAGTACCGGCCAGCATCTCCCACAGTAACTACAGCCCTGACCATACATACAATACAGGCCCATATTTTCATTGAATTAGGCTGGCCACAAATAGGTGCAGGCTTAATGATATATGTATGTACTGCACGAAAACTGCAGATGGACAAAATAGGGGACAGTAGAATAAAATGCACTGAGTTCAGCTTGTTTACCCTGTGTGTATCCCACAATGCCATTTGGCATATGAATAATCACATTTTCTTAATATTGGAAAATGTTGAGCTTTCCATCTGTACTTCCACTTCAGGACAACATTTCATTGATAATATATTCCCATTTTGTTCCACCTTCTGAGTCATATTCTACAACCAACAACCCAAATTTACTTCTCCTGAAGAATCCTGATGAACCAATTATTTACAGGCTACTGGATGTTACATAAAAAGTCGTGTATGACTACAAACTTGATTGCCATTATTAGCAGCTACAGTATGGTTTCATACGTGGAACGTGAAATGGTATACCCACTGTATTTTAAGTAGTAGACATTGTAGTTGCCACGCTACTGCTTTGTTGTCATGTCTGGAAGCATTTACCATCGTAGGGAGTGTAATGCTTTGAATGTTGAAAACACTTCCAACTAATAGAATGAAATTAGTTAGAATGTGATATTAATAGTATTTCCAGCTAAATGATTTCTATATGTTTGAATATCTTGCATTTTCATATCCAATTTGAAAATGTCTAACCCTATCCGAAATACCTTGCCTTATAGTTGAAGACCCTAGAGCTTTCTGAAAGGTTATGTTGGTAGGGGTCTTAATACTTCACTGAACATAAAAAAGCAACCAGAATGCAAAAATGCATTGAGGTTTCGATGATGTGTTTTATTCCAAATAATGCCATGTTATCCCATTTCTTT
>WURT03034400.1:0-15089 GCA_009936505.3 Holothuria glaberrima
CCCCAATGAGATTTTGGGTATGACAAAAATTATGCACAAACACACCATTTACTTAGATCTTGATATGAAAAAGAGGATCCGCTATCACTGAATCACTCAAACATGGGACTAAAATTGCACAAAATGTTCTCAAAACTAATTTTGCGGCGCGTATCTTCTTGCTAAACTGTATGAAGTACAGCCTTATTGGGAGATGTAATCCACAGCTATTTTTTCAACCATTTGCTTTCAAAAGCTCTGAGACTGCTGGGGCCTTGAGTCCTCTCCCTTCTATACAATTCCCACATCGATTATCTTTTAGCCAGCTCTTATGTTTGAAAACTGTAAAAACTTACGACTTTCGTTGCCTTCTTCAATCCGTATTCAATAAAGCTCATTGCTTAAAATTTAGAACATGATTAAATCGTTAGTGCGAGTAAGGCTGACACAGTGGTCAAATTGTGATTTATACTTTTGTGGCGTACACGTGCAGAGGAGGCCATAAAGCCATTTTTTTTAGTTCCTAAAATGCGTAAACTTTTTTAACTTAAATTTTACTTCAAAAGGTAGCATATGTGGCACCATATTGCATGTAAGGACAATCCAATTTTTCAAAATTTTCAAAGACCCCCCCTTGACCCCCTTTCAAAGAACCCCTTTCCCCTTTGACCCCTCCCCCAGGCCGGCTATGACGCAACACTGCATTTGAGTGTGCCCCTCCGGTGGACCGAGTGCCCCCCACTTCGAAACGTCTGGCGACGCTACTGTTCAGGGGGCGCCAGAAAGGGGGGCAGGGTGGTCACGGGGAAGTTTTACAGTTTTGTCGGGGGTCTTAGTCGATTACGATAAAGTATGCAGTCCCCGACGGCGACTGGTCTCCCCGATGGTTAACCTGTTTTTTGCTCTCAGTTTCTCTAATTAGGACCAATTCACTCCAGTTTCGTCAATACTTCCATTCCACATAGCTAGAGAGCATGAGTCCTGCCAACCTTACCAAGTAACAGGTAGTCAGAGTACACTGGTTATGTAGAGGTCGTAAATTTCATCCCATATCACAAAGCCTATTTGTTATTATCTGGTGTGTCACGCGGTTCGGTCAGTTGGTGAACGACTCACGGAGCAAACTTTGGCTATTTCATCGGGTATTCCAGGTGGTTTCGACACAACGTATGTTATCCCCGATACGGTCTACAACCCTACATTTTTTTGTATTTAATGGTAACATAGGCTCTGTTTTTTTTTTTTTTTTTTTTTGCGCAAGCCTACCAAAAATTTCGTGCGCTTTGCAATTTCACGATTCAGACTCAAAAGAACACTATCAGTGCGCAACTCGGCTTTTGAAGTGTTAAGTGATATTGTGCAAAATATGCCCTGCAATGGCATGGGATATTTAGGCTCCTTCATATCCCCTTCTTACCAGTCCCTCGACATAGGGGCTGTCGGAACCTGGGGTAGCTGGCATGGCCCCCAACCTGTCGGAAAAATTCTGTCACCTCCCATGATCCGTTCACTTATTTTGGCTTTCAAAAGAGTTAATCCTGCGATAAAACCCCAAATTTTCGATACGCTTTGCCCACTCTTCTTTAGTTCCGTTACTTATAGCTAATAAAGTACAACCCCTTCCCATCTTTTCAAGTAACTTAATAAGTAGAATACATGGATTTATGTAAATGTCGGGAATTTCATCTCATTTCGCTAAATTTCGTTAGGCTAATGTTCTCTTGTGTATGTCGTGCGGCATAACTAGTGACTCGAGGAGGGAAGTACAATGCAAGGTTTGCCCGATAGGGCCCAAATGCCCGGACAATTGACTTATACAAGCTTTAAATAAGTACAGATTCATTTAAGTGTA
Organism: Holothuria glaberrima; assembly: GCA_009936505.3. Taxonomy (NCBI): domain Eukaryota; kingdom Metazoa; phylum Echinodermata; class Holothuroidea; order Aspidochirotida; family Holothuriidae; genus Holothuria; species Holothuria glaberrima. The sequence continues at coordinate 1,832 of WURT03034400.1, forward strand.
GGCTTACCCCCAACAAATTCGCGCGCTTTTTCACAGCTTAGGTTCCGGGAAAAACATTAAATCAGCGGGGAACTTTTTTCCTCTAGCATAAACAATTTTTTTGCAATATATACCTCGCAATGGCAAATCCTGGCGCCATCCCAGGGGGGATGAGAAACTTTTCCTTCATACTATATGACTTGTATATGTGTTATGAAGCAATGGGCTTGAAAATGAAAGCTGGATTTTTTGGAGGGCGGCAACTATTTTTGAGGGGCGGTCATTTCACTCGGGGGCGGGTCTCCCTCTAAAAACCCCTGTGGAGAACACTGGGATCTAGTATAAAAAGGAGCAAAATATAGCACCATTTTGCATCCAAGCCCAAGACAACAAAAAAATTCCAAAAGGGAGGGGACACCCCTCCCCTCATACCCCTCCCCAGGACGGTGGTCAAAGAATGGGGACGATGAGTCGCCCCTGCTGCGCCCTCCCTGTTTAAACTGTCATTGCCCTAGTCTATCCCAGAGGTAGTAGGTAGGTAGCCAAGCAGATTCACTCCCTTCTTGGATTGAGCAAGAAAATGAGGATTTCAGCACATTTCCTCAGCATGACAAGGAGAAAGCATGAGTCGTCCAAGTTTATCAGTAAAACTCTTCTAAATCTTACAGATCTCTGACTTTAGTCACTAGTACTTTAATAATGTTTTTGTATACTAAAATGACATATTGAGAGTGAACCTAAAAGTCATTCTGCATGAACATCAGTAAAAGGCTATTCAAATGAAAGAAAAACGCATGTCTACATAACTTTACCGACAAGCGTACGCTGGTAGGCTACCGGTCGCAGAGTGTGTGGGTGTATACCCTTAACCATCGCAGTAAAACAATGCAGCTATATTAAACAGAGTAAAACGAGGGTGGGCCAGGGCTTCGTATAATTATAGGGTAGTACCACTGGGTAGTACTAGTAAACACCCGATTCATATAGTACCGGTACCGTACGATAATATGGTATCATAATATGTAAAATATCAATCATATTTTAGTTCGAAGCAATATATAACCATACCGTGTATTACATAATAGTAACAGTATTATTGTTTATGCAGGGGTGTAGGCTGAGGGGATGCGGGGGGTACGGACGCACCTCCCCGCACCAGTCGGAGTTCCGCTCAAAATGAGACAAAAAGCTTTTCAAAAAAAAAATGCGAAAAAAGGACCTCATGCAACAAGACTACCGTGTTACTCCCTGACCGCCGCCGTCCCCACCCAGCACACTAGTCTCGTTCGTACAAGAGGATGCGTACAAGTCGGCAACTAAAAAATTATCTGACAGCTTTCGTATACGCAACGACACGAATGCGTTATTCTTATACTGAGAGGGGATTGGCAGTAATGTATATAGGGATATCGCCCAATGACATTGGGCGTTTTGTAAGGATTATGCACCCTTCAGCTGAGATGTTGCTGCAAGCTTTTTTGAATTTAAATGTCGATATGAGAATATAAAAGTAAGGTTAGGTGGTGCACTCTTTGACGTCACATGCAGCGGCGCACCCAGGATTTTCGACTAGGGGGGCTGAGGACTTTGGGGAAGACGATCTAAGCATAGCGCCACCATTAGTTGGCGCGGAGCAGTGTAGAAAATTTTGGGATAAAAATAACCCCTAGATCGCCGGGAATCGCCCTTCCCAGGCTCCGCAAGTATACCTTGAAGTGGTTTTGTCAGTATTTTCTCGGACTATAACTTACAGTCCCGCTGTCAAATTTGGCAGTGAGAGTTTTATAACGGGAAATGTTTTCCCGAAGAATACCTGGACAAGACATAGACTAATATTAATGATAGGCTTTGGAAGCTTCTGGTAAGTTTTTTGCAATACAAAAGTCTGATCAAATTGGTACATTTTCTGATTTTAGTTCGTTACATTCAAATAAGATGGGTGGTAACTTCAATCTCCAATTTGAGGACGAAAACAGTCATAATATCGATCAGTGGCGCCGGCACGGGGGGCATGGGTGCGCGTGCCCCCAATCGATTTCTGAATAAATTCTGCAAATTTTTAAAATGATCTCAAAAAGGCGTTTAAGCTATACTAGATTTCTGTAGGGGGGGGGGGGGTAAAGTGTGTTTTCGACCGAGTGTTGCATCTGTTGTAATGTTTTTCTAAGTTACAAATGGTTCTCAAACTATCAAAATGTTTGCAAATCCTTCGGAAAATTCCAAAATTTTCGCGTGCTCCTCGTGCTTTGAACCTTACTTCAATGTTATCAACATCTTCCGATACAATTTTCGGAGAAACTCAGAAGAAAACATTGAAAACTGTTTACCAATTACCAGGTAAAGAAATGACTTTTATAGGTGACACGGAGGTTTGTTGGGCGATTGAAAGTGCCTCGACAACAAAAATTTCTCAAACGGGAGGGGGACATCTCCCAGGACGGCACATTTATGTAGTGACAAAGCGGGAAGGATGCTACTCCTGTAAACAAACCCTAGGACGCATAAAAAGGTGCAATTTACACAGACTTAGGGAATGACTGAGGGGACATCGTTCTGGCCTATACATACGTTTGTGCAGGCTTCTTTGAATTGAGTTCCATCTTCTCAAATATCGCACCCACCCAGGCTCAGAACAGCCTACGCCCCTGGTTTATGCTGATATAACCACATGGGGAGATTTACTACGGTAACTCGTTCAGGCCATCTGTACTTTAATAACGATACAATACAAAACCACCCAAAGTTCTACGATTGGACGGGTGTAATCGTATTTGAATGAATCGAAGGCTTCTTTTTGACGAACCCAAGGAATATGATGTGAAGGAGTAGATGTGTACTGAAATGAATAAACACTTTCCTCTTTCATGCATTGCATGTGGATTCGGAAATGGGCCCTTATGCATAGGCGTAGGAAGCTGATCGAGACTGGAGGCTGAACCTTGTTTCTCGCCATCCTGCCGGGGAGGGGTCTAAGGAGAGGAGTGTCCCCGCCCCTTTGGAAAACTTTTGGATATTTGAGGGCCCTTAGATGCAATTGGTGCATCATTTTGGGCAAATTGTAAGGTAAGTTACTGCAAGAGTTTGACATTTCTTACAGAAGAGACAAATAACGGGTTTTAGTCCTTGGAAAGTGGGGGCAGAAGCATTCTTTCGCCCCCTCACATTTCGCTGGGGCTGACGCCTTAGCCTCCCCGCTTCCTACGCTCTTGCCCTAATATAAATTCATCGCCGCTTTTGAATAACACTGCCAGAATACGCACCATTCCTCATACCCCGTTTAAAGAGAAAATACAATCACCCAGTCAGAACGAGTAGGCCATGTCATCCTAATTCATGAATAGCGCTTCCATTTCTTTGTTTTGATCATAAGAACATTTTGGATAGTGAATTGAAAACATTATGAAGAATAATTCTTATCTTTACCTTTTGTTTGAAATAGGCAGACTTTAAAGACGAGCACTCTTCACCCTAAAGTATCATATTAGGGTTATCGAAATTCTTAAGTGGTGACTGTTATTTGGTTGATACCATATTTTGAAAAATTCAAAAGATGCAGAGTTCCTCACATTCCACACAATGCAGGGAGTGTGTTTGGATAACAGGTAAGCCTCGTCGGCTATGCTCTTCACGCAGCTTATGGGAGAAACTACAGGTTGCATATAGCTGGAAGAATTGGAACTGCCAGGGACGGCGAGAACTACCCTTTAAGTACGAGTACGCACTCATACTCGAGTACATTCTTCTGTACTCGTACTTAGGAAATTTGAAAGTCAAGTCAGTGGTTCTTATACTGCACTCAAAAATACCTATTCAAATTGAATCGGCATCTTATCGTAGGGGTAATGAATAAGGAAACTATTCAAACGTTTGAATAGATTTGTTTCAGAAATGATTAGAATTGTTTCATTTTTATCCGAATATAATCAAAATTTGAAGAGATCGCCTATACAGTGCCCCTTTAAATAGGCATTTTTAGAGTGGCCATGGCATCAAGGCCTTTATACTCGTACTCGCACTTGGCCCTTTGTGCTATATAGACGTGTACTCATGAGTGCAGGACTGATGTCCTGGAAAGTCTATTTGTAATCTTTATGAAGTAGTTTGTTCTGTTTTTTACTAAAGTACACTTAAGAATATAATGTTGCCTGTGCTAACTAAACACAGACTCCACCTTAAAACACAAAATAAATTGATTTTGAGCAAAAGTCCGTTCTTCAAGAAGTTAAACTAATAAAAAACTAAACTTTCAATCTTACAGGTGCACAAAGAAAGTTCCTAGTTTCACCAGAGTATTTTGCCCTCCTTTGAAAAGAAAATATTTTATCTTGGCATAATCTGGGACTGCATTGTTTGCAAATAACTTGGATCAGTGACATAGTCAGAGTCTACCTCTCGAAACTTCAGACCAACGTAGACGTTAATTTTATTGATAGTAAATGCGTTCCAGCACTTACAAAACGTGAGAATAACGTGATTGTGAATAGCAATGCAAAAGGCTTTAGAAGTTGAAACCAAAATGACCATAATGGTAGCCTATTTAGATTAATGTTATACTTTGAAAAAATCTTACAGCCGAGGAAGGAACAAGCCACAATTTCAAAGGAAAGTCAATTCCGTCTTAACAGGCTCGAGTAAAAATAAATTACTTATTTGTTGTTAAATGCAAACGTTTGCCCCTCTGCAGAATATGAAAACCTGTGCCCTGTTTCATAAAGGGTTCTATAAGATCGATCATATGTATATACGGTACTTTTACCCGGTGAAACTGCAGGAAGTTTGAACGGACGTAAGTATGCCATTACACATCGCATCGCAAAGAAGAGTTCATTTCAAGATATTCACCTTAAGAAAAGTACCGTATCATTGAACAAAATAACAAAAACTGATCGATGTTGATATGGCTGTTCTGAAACAAATCTAATATTTTTGGTTTACAGTTAAAAAATTAAGGATAGCCGGGGAAAAGTAAAGGATATCGGCGCATTTCCATGTGGTGACTTGGTAATTTGGAAGGTAGGAATTTAGTTAACCAAAGCCTGTGTAAGTCCACCATCTTGAATGCAAAAACTCTGTGCCATTTATATGACTGGGCCCCAAACGACATAATCAGCCCTAAAAAATTGCAAGCTTATTCGAGCTTCAGTCCCCCCAATTTCCTATTATAGGCCTTACGTCGAAAGGAGTTATTGCCGATTTTCCTTATAGGGCATCTTAACTTGACAAGATAAGGGTATACTGTTTGAAGGTCCTTAGATGCAATTTGGTGCATCATTTTGGACAAATTTAAACGTAAATTACTGCCAGAATTTGACATTTCTTAGCCCTTTGGAAATTGTTTTGATATTTGAGGGTCCTTACATGCAAGTTGGTGCATCATTTTGGAAAAACTTTAAGGTAAATTACTAATAAATGTTTGACATTTCTTAGTCCTTTGGAAAATTTTTGGATATTTGTGCGTCCTTAGATGCAATTTAGTGCATTATTTTGGAAAAATCTTAAGGTAAATTACTGCACATTTTTGACATTACTTAGCCCTTTGGAAATTTTTTGGATATTTGAGGGTCCCGTGGGTTTCTCTTCGTGGCATGCCATGATGATCCCACAGAACTGACGGTTATTATAGTTGGCAATGAATAGGGAAAGTCTGGCAATGAATAGGGAGGATATGTCCTTCACTGCCACTTAATGTTATGGCCTTCTCAAGGTTGACTGGTACTGGGTATATTATGACACAGGGGTTTCTTCAAAAGAACACATTTATCAATAATATTATTGACAAAATCAGATTCTATGGAAAATTTGCACCTCCTTCGATCTAATTTTTGTCAAATTCAGACCCCCAGAATATTTTAAATGATAGAAGAAAAGTAAGCAATAAATCACAATAACTTAACACCTGTTCGACAACTATAGAACTTACTCCCTGCCGTCAAGAGAGTTGGCAAGACAGAATTCTGTGGTTAGCCATGACTTGGTAAATAAAATGGAATATTTGTAAAACGATCTACTAGGTCAATACAACTCAAGTGGGGGAGTAGGTACAGCTAGGGAACACCTCCTTTATGAGGTTGTTTTATGATAGAAAAATTTTAGGCTGACGGGTATTTTATTGCTTTGTACGACTGTGTCTTCTGTGGGAACAACTTCTCATGGGGGAATTCAAGGAACCCTCTTCTTCCATCAAGATACACAGCTTGAATACAATTGCATATATATGCAATAGTATTCTATTAAGATCCTATAGGATCACAGATAAAGTAAGTTTTTACGTAGTCGGGACGACAGCAGATAAATAGATCCGACTGGTCTCAGGGTCCTATCAAGAACCTTAACGAAAATTTGCTTTGTTTGCCCCATTATATACAGTCAGTTTATAAATAAAGTGCGTTTATTAATAAAAGTTTGGCATATAACCGGTAAAGTTTGATATAAAGTGGGCAAATGGGTTTTCGTGCTTAGGAAACCGGCCGAAAACATACTTTAAATCTCCTGTTTTTTTTTTTTTGTTCTAATCGGGGCCTTGAGCCCTCAGCTGGGCCCCTCCCAGTTCTTACTCTAGTGCAGATAGGCAAACTGCACGGCAACTCAGAGAAGAATGGGAAGAATAGTTAATGGTATTTATTTAGGACGAGGGGCGTCGATTTGATTTTGAAAGTGGAGGGGAAATCTGACCTAAAACTTCTCTCTTATCCTGGTGAGGAGTCTAAGAGGAGGGGGACCCGATGCAAAATGGTGTCAAATGTTTCAATATTTGGGGTTACTATGGAAACTGGGGGTCTACTTTATTGACCAAAGAAAAAAACTGCATGCAGGCTCAGGTAGGGGTGGTGCTTGGATTTGTCGACATAGAGGCCAGCTACTCTAAACCCCGACAGATGCAATGGGTTGCCGAAATAATGCCGAACTCAAAATATAAGGCGAAGAGCGCCGAAAATTTTGTGAAGTTATAGAAGGAATTGTTACAAAACTTACTGCCTACGGACCTGATAAAGTGCCATGTTGAATACCTTCTGAGCATATCTATGTCCACCACTACTCGACTATATTTAGTTTTTTGGTAACCTCACTTTTTAGTTTCAGGTCCCAAATGTGGGGGAGGGGGCAAATGTGTTAGCTTCCCCTCCCCCTCAAAAAAGTGAAGCACCCCAATTCGACGCCCATGCTCAGGGGCGTATGTCAGAAAGATCTCGTGTCATTTTTCTTGAACAACCACGCCATTTAATGAGTTCCTTGTAAACATACGTTATTCACTGAAGGCTGAAAGATACTAAAAATCTATTCATATCTTTTAGTCAGGTGGCTTAGCAACAATTTTCAGGAATAACGTTACCGGCCGGACAAAAGTACCAAATTTGGTATGAAGTTTCTTTTCGACCTATCTATTGATTTTATCCGTGGAACCCACTTGATCGGCTCCGATTTTCCAAGATGGCGGCCAAAATCCAAGATGGCCGCCAGAAAAAGGGAAATGTCATATATCTGCCTGTAAAAATCGAAGATGAAAAAATAAAGGGTCAATTCATGTGTTTCCCGGGTCACTGAAACAGATGCTGGTCATGACATGTTGCTCGGGTAACCCACTTCCAAGATGGCGGCCAGAAACCAAGACGGCCGCCGGGAAAAAGGAAATTTCATATTAGGCCATTGGCCAGAGGCACTTCATGGGCACCCCCGCCCACAACTCTCCGACCCAATACTTTTTGAAACCCTAGGGTCCCCTGAACACGGAATCAAGTGGTAACAGGAAAAATATTGGGTCTCAGTCATTAAAAATGGCTACATGGCAACATAGATCACAGAAAAAAATTTTAAACGGCAGTAAATTAAAAGTGTAAAAGCTCATGTTCAAATTTTACATAAAAAGTTTTATTCAAAGGAACCATCCATTTTCAAAAATCAGGTATTCCAAAAGTTCATATGTTATGCAGTTCGTGGTTTCGATTTAAAGACCAGAAAAACACTTTGTAAAGCCTGTATGCATACGTGCTTCAGCATAGTGCTGCAAAGAACTTGACAAGATGTTACAAAATTATCCAATATTTCCTGAAAGAGCTCAATTTCAAGACTTCAATGCAATTACCAACCTACCCCCACCCCATACTTAAACCAACGTAAGCTTCCAGTTGTAATACTACAAGTAGGACTCTATTGATAAGCCTTCTGCGGTTAACTGTAAAGTCTTTAGGATGTGTTACATGGAATATGCCCATTAACTTAGTAAGGAATTTTGATCTTGTGATCATACGGACCATTGGTCCCTAAGTCAGAAGAAAAGGGCTATAATTAATGGCCAGCATTTGTAGTAAAGTGTTACACTTTTGGCTTTGTATTCATAATGAATAAAGACTTCTCCTTCAACGTGGAATGTAAATAAAATTCATCATCTGAAACTTGTAAAGCAGCATCACGTTTCCTGTATTCTAATCTATGAGCTAGGCCTGTAATATTTTTTGGTGTTTTTTACAATAACTTGAGGCATTTTCAATACCTGTGGCACATTCAGTTGGAGGGGGTAGATCCCCACTAATAATAACAAAATGGAGACGGCATAAATTAGGCCGAAATACAATACAAAACTACTTTCCCTCCTCAAATGCACTTAGAAGTTTTTTGAAGTACTTTAGTTGCCAGATATCAGGAGATGACATCTTTAAGTGTTTAATTTAAAATTTTCTTGGGAGGAATCCTCGGACTTCCACCCAGGCCAAAAACTGGGGGTTAAGCTCAGCTTACCCCGCCCCTATAACTCCCAAAAGTAATTTTTCCCTAAAGATTATACAATAAATACTGACTAAAAGTAAAGGTGTTGATGATTGTGCATAAAAGATCATTTTGATTTTATAAATGGAGTAAAACGTTATTGTTTCTAAAAATACAGTTTTCGGCTCTTCAATTTCGGCTACCGATCTCAAATGCATTGTTACTGTAGAACATCCTGAGTAGTGCAAAATTACCATATCCACGTGCAACCCCCAGTGCAAGGTAATTTCTTTTCTACCCCCTGGCAGCAATAAAAGGACTGCAATTTCATAACTACTGACATACAAATGATCTCAATGACTTTTGCATTTTTCCAGTGCACAATCAAAGCCACATGGTAAGTTGAAAGATAGTGAAATGTCCCATTGATGTACTGAAATGTCTCAGTATATTGTACTTTTATAGACCACATCGGGCTTAGGTTACTTCAAACTTCTGGAAACTTATTGCTGCTACTGACCAGGATCAAGGCTTAAAGTCCCAATAATCCGGCCCTAGTGGCGTAGCTAGGATTTTTTCCGGGGGGGGGGGCAAGACCTAAAAATTTCCGAATTTTCATCTGAAAATTTCCGATTTCTTTTCTTCTTCTGTACTACAACTCAAGTTGAATGGTTTACATTTCCCAAAGCATATTACACCTGCACTCTATTATACTTATGGATATGCATTTATGTAATACGTACTACACATACAATTGTGAATGTAGGCCCAAAGCTCATTTTACCACTAGGGCTTTGTAGGGACGTATGAATTTGTAATAATCGCCAAGCGAAGCGAGGAGAGAATTTCTTTTACTTCTTTTTGAAATTGAAGCCTCCAGATCCATTTATTTACCCAATTGTGTTGTGTTAGCTGAATAGTTTTTCTTATTTTTTATGTCGGGAAGATAATTATTTTTAAAGCGTTTTGCAAGTAAATTAAAGATATTTGTCGAGACTTGTATCAAGGAATTCTTGACAATTTATTGTAATCCGTGAAGTGCAGGTTATAGTATAAATTATTTAGGCCTAATACAGTGACAAAAATCTTAAAAAAAAGTATCTACGTATTACCTTCACTGAGTAGGAAAAGAAAACGATATTTATTAATAATACCCATACAATGTCTTATAGAAGGAAAATTCTATTAAACAATTAAGTTTCATTACATGCCGAGCGTAGGCGATGCAAAGAAAAATTTGATACATTTCACTCCATTTTGCTATATTTTGCCATATATAAGAATTATTAGATGCCGAGCGCAGCGTGGAAAAGAAAAAACATTGATATATTTCACTACATTTTGCTATAATTTGCTGAATATAAGCTTTATCAGATGCCGAGAGCAGCGAACAAAGAAAAATTTGATATATTTCATTACAGTTTGCTATATTTTGCCATACATAAGTTCTATTAGATGCCGAGCGTAGGGAGGCTAAGAAAAAATTGATATGTTTCATTACATTTTGCTATAATTTCCTAAATATAAGGTTTATTAGATGCCGAGCGCGCAGCGAGACAAAGAAAAATTTGACATATTTTATTACATTTTTTTATAATTTCCGGAAATTTTTACCCTTTTTCGGAAATTTTATGTTTAGCCATGTTTCGGATATTTGAATATTTCCGAATTTTTTAAATTTCAGAGCCAGGAGGGCGACCGCCCCCTACCCCCTGTAGCTACGTCACTGTCCGGCGCAATTGTTTAGGATTTGTCATCCCAAAGAGAATCCCTTACCTGATTCATACTAGCCTGAGCTGAGCTCCCTCTTACAACAGCATGCGTGACTCTTTATTTCAACATGTGCACACGGGGTGTTTGCGTAAACACGGGGCACCTATGATGAGCTAAAAATGGTAGTTTCATTACTGTAAAGCCTGGGCGGAATCAGGTAGGTCGTGCCACTGTCTAAGCAGAGCACCATGTGGCTTGTCTATAGATAGTTGACACCCTGGCGGACCCTTCCTTTTCAACCTAGGAATGGATGCCATCCTGGGTAGGCTGCTGATGGGAGGGGGTACATGTAAGGACTGGCTTAGGTGCAAAATGGTGCTGTTGCTGAAAACGCAATGAAATGATTATATCTTTCCAAACTGTCATTAGTGACATTCTACCCTTTGGGCAGAGAGTAAGTAAGGCAAGAGGTGCTAGAGAAGGGGACGACGCCCCTACTCTTTGAGAAACTTTTGTCCTCGTCAGGTGGCTTGAATGAAAATATATGGGCAGGTAACTTTGGTAAAACTTCGTAAAGCGTTGAACTGATTATATGTTTAGAATTCCTAATTATTCAGCGATTTTTTCCTCTTTTGGTAGGGTGTGATTGAAAGGATGTTGCTAAGACAAAATGATGTTATATTTGGTAGAGTTTTTAAGTGATTAGTGATTTACATGATTTAATATTTTACATATTTACTGATTTTTCGGCCCAGGCATGGCACCCCACAAAGCTAGTAGTCGGTGCGGGCTTAGTGCTTCCCCTTAGCTAGGCACTGCTTAGTACGTCACTGGGCAGAAACCATCAGTTGGCGCGTAGCAACAGTGAATGCCTTGCAAGCAAATGTTTGGTCAAAATGTCTCTCAGATGGGAAAAATGGAACATTTTAGATCTTGTGGGTTGCATCTAAATATAATTTATTTTAAATTTCATTCTTTAAGAAGAATTTAGCTTTGATTTAAATTAAAAGCTATTTTTCAAGCACATTGAGTTTAGTTACTTCAAGGAAATAATAGGCTATTTATCTTTTAACCTGAGTATGCACAGGTCCAAATTTTGTCCAGTCGATTATCTCTGATCGGGCAGATGACACCGATTGCCGTCCTGGGGGAGGGGTATAAGGGGAGGGGTCCCTTTTCCCCTTTCGAAAGATTTTTAGATAAGGAAGGTGGGCTAGATGCAAAATGGTGTTACATGAGGTACTAAATTTGAATTGAACAATTCAAACGTTACCAAAAACAGTGAAAGTAATTTTCTGTCCGGGCAGCCAAGGTTTTTGTGCGGGCGGCAACAATAAGACCGGGCGCTGACGCACGCTGTTCAGATTTTATCCGGGGGCGCGCCCAGACTAAATGGGTAGTGGAGTACACTACCCTCAATATCAAACATTTTTCTGAAGGACTATGAAATGTCAAAAATTTATAGTAATTTACCTTAAAGTTTTTATCCAAAATGATGCACCAAATTGTATTTAAGAACCCTCAAATATAAAAAATTTCCCAAAGGGCTAAGAAATGTTGAAGATTTACAGAAATCAACCTTAAAGTTTTTTTTTCCAAAATGATGCACCGAACTGTATATAAGGACCCTAAAATATCAAAAAAAATTTCAAAGGGGAGGGGGACACCAGGGAATATGACTTCACTCTAATTTAATTTTGTATACAGGGGTATCCTAATTCAGAAATGATTATTTGAAATCATGTGACGAAAATTCTGTAACTGAAATTTCAGGTTTATGAAAAGCAACTCCTTTGCTTAACCTAAGGATGCTACCTGTATGTTCTGAAACATGAATTTGTAACTTTAAAGTCAGCTGTCAAAGTAAGTTTGGGGCACCATTTTTTTTTTATTGTACACTGGAGACACAAAAAGAATCCTCATCCCATATACATGGATAAATCTTTGTATAATATTGGTATATCTATGATTACTTAAATTGTATTTACATTCCTATTCACACTTAGTATTCCTTCTTAAGTAACATATTGTATGAATACATTACTATCACAGCTATAAATTCATATGTTACAACCCATACCCTCACCCAATTCCATAGTTTTATACGCTTATTGCGCTCAATATATAACATACTATACTCACTGCGGACATTCAAAGTCAATCTGATATTGATAAAACCTCTTACACAATGTTTCATTCAAGAAAAAATTGTAATCATGCTTGCATTGAAAGCCTCTGCTTCAATGATACCAGGATTAGGAAATCGCATTTTACAAAATACATAGGTTTAGCTATTGACTAGAACTTATAATGGAAGCAGCATGTGAAGGATTTACGCAACTTCCTCCTTTAGTACATCGGTATTTTCTATATATATATATGTATATATATATATGTATATGGGATGAGGATTCTTTTTGTGTCTCCAGTCCCCAGTCTTGCACGTACCTTAAAACAATCATTTGCATCCCTCAAAGACGACCCACCCTCTCTGACCTATTTGCTGATCCCCCTCTCCTTGCGCTACACCAGCCCCCTAATCTTAGAAGACTTATCGCTCCATCCAATTACCGACCTCTCGTGAAGTCACTAGGGGTAATACTTGTTGCAACGAACAACGCTGCCAAATCTGCAGACATATCAACACTGGAGATCGGGCCACCATCCCTAACATAAAATTTTCGTTAAAACCCCCCAAACTTAACTGCGATTCTTGTAATGTTGTTTACATATTTCATTGTAATCTGTGCAAACACGGACTCTATGTTGGAGAAGCCGGGACTTCCTTTCGCCTTAGGTTTAATAACCACAAAAAGTCTATTAGAGACAACGCTATTGGATTCCCAGTAGCTGAACACTTCAATCT
>WURT03034421.1:0-15087 GCA_009936505.3 Holothuria glaberrima
CCAAACTTGCACGAAAAGTAGCACCAGATTGCACCTGAGGACCTCCATATTTTGTGAAATTTTCCAAAGGGGAGGGGACACCTCTCCCCTTAGACCCCTCCCCCAGGACGGCAATTAGTCATTTCCCGTCTGGGCCCCCCTTCGGCGAAATCCTGGATCCGCCATTGGAGTATTTACCCTCGGACATTCTGATACTGTAAAATAAGTCGATAGAAGAACAATCCCTAGCCTACCGCCTGGTCCGAAAGTCGATAAAAACGATAGATACTCGTGCATTCTACCCTATCTCTTAGCACCCTGTTAACCTTGTAAACTGTGTAAGAACGCTTAATTAATAACATCTTATACGACTTGAACCAATTCTAGGCTGACCACTTTTGCCCGAAAATTCGCCTAAAAGAAGGCTATATTTTGTCCGAAATTGTCAATTTTCTGTCCAAATGGGGTAACTTAAGCTCCTGCCTTCAACCCTCCCACGTTGTGCGCCCCTAGCACCGTCTTCGTACGCTTATGCTTATTCGTCTTTTCTTGTACTGTATAATTGCATATCCCACTTTTAGTCACTGGGCTCACAACTGTGACAAATTTGATTCAAATGTTATATTTACCTGTCTCCACTTCGTTCAGGTGACCTTTAAAAGTCTCTTCAAGTTCTGCTGCAAATGAAACCGGACAGTGACCTCAAACATATTTGAAGGGCATCGTAATGTCACAGTTGATTCACCGAGGTCTATACTATTCATGCAGGCTCTTTTAAATATGTTTCAAAGCAATCGCCATTGGTTATGTGACTAAGTTCCTATAAACACTGAGAATACAAACTGTGGGAAAAATAATGTTACGTCGGTTTGTTGGAGCTGTGCCACATTCATCTTTTACCCTCGTTCCGCTGGCAGCTTAACATACTGTTTTAAAAGTAAATGATGAAGACTGCGTCATCCTTCTTTAGCGACTGATTATCAATCTCTCCTGATATTTCGTGACATTTATTGACATTTCAGGATGACTGAATTTTTTCTTTGCCTGAAAATGTAATGTATAGACAGTAGTAACGAATGTAGTTCGTTGGACACCTTCACGACGCGCCTTCAAGTACTGTATTACGATTTACAGTGTTTGATACTAAAACGGTCACCAGAGTGAGTTCATTTCACCGTTGCTTAGCAACCTCGGAGTAAGAAGTGTTTTGTCACCGGTATCTTTTCTGCCTTTAGAGGAAGAAACAAGAAAAGGCGTTTGATGGGATTATCTGTTATGTTCAGAAAGTTTGATGTACTCATATCCTTCGTGCTGAATGCGTTTAGGTCAAATGATGAACGTTGCTTGATGATTGTTTATTGGTATGTGTCAATTGTTAGCTGAAGATTGACACATGATGATTGAGAATGGATATGTATGAACTATGAAGGATGACGATCGATGAATGGTATATCTGATCATTGGTTGAAACAACTTGGTTTCTATGTTAGTGATAATTTTGTTCAATTTCGGCGAATACGTTTGAAATGGGTTATAGTTGGGTGGAGAGGGCAGCACGGAGTCTATGATAGTTTCATTAGTTAGGTGGACTCTCATCCCAGACAGTAAAAATTCATTTATTTATTAATTAATTTTTATGCAATGTTTAGTAGCCTTTCTTTTTCTCGGACGCAGTTCTGATGAGTGTTTGTTGGGTGTTCATTTCCATGATGCATAAAAGGTTTCAAAATAATACAGACATAGGCTATTGCATAGTCCCTAACAATGGTTCGCTGATATTCCTTTGTTTTGTTTATGGGTATTTTGCTGAGGTAAGCGGTGAGTTCAAAGACGGCACCTTTGGCACAACTGATTGACAGGAACATCTTACACAGAAATTACATTTCAAATCTCCTTGCATACTTCCAACTACCCCAAGAGATGGAGTTGGTGATAAGAGGTACCCCAATTAAACAATAGAATAGTTGGATTTAACAAACGTCGTTCTGAGCGAACTCATTGCAGCACGCTTTATACAGCTGGCGTGTAATCCAAAGTCTGTTAAATTGAAGGGTAAAACCCCTGCAGTAAATTTGACTGGTTTCAAGATAACAGAAAAGAGAGATATTTTTATTTCAAGAATAATTTGCTGAGATATACACAAGTTTACGAGGTGGGTCTCCGGGAGGCTGCAGGCCTCCTTTGGGGCAGACTATTGCTATTTTGGGGCAAAATATATGCGTGCGCAAGGTGTTTTCGGTTAAACGTGGCAAAGTGCTCACCTACTTGAACTGAAAATAACTCCTCACCAATACTAACTAAGTGGATTTTTTTAGTCATTAAGAGTGTTAGCTTTCAATGTTAAGTAGAAGCATCTACTTATGAATCTGAGGTCTGCAAGTGGGGACGGGGAGGAAATCAGCATCTACCAGGGCTGTTGTTCCCGAGGCTGAACTCAAACTTACTACCTGAATCGAGTCCGTTTTCTACTGGACTCAGAATAGGCCTGGAATGAAAGAGTTAATTCCAGCCGAGTCCACAACAATAAAAGCTCCATTGCTGTTAGTGCACATGAACAGCATATGAACCGTCCAACATGGTCAACAAAATCACAACATGGATACGACTATGAAATTGGCTCTTAAAATGAACTCTATAATTAACAGGTATTTGAAAAAGGTATAAAACCTTTCACATGATATGCTTTATAGTCCAATATTGTGAAATGGCCGGACTCAGAATTTTTTCGGAATTGGGGACACTGGAATAGGATTTGACCCAGAATTGAAGGGCACTGGACTCGGAATTGGCCCAGAATGATGACCATTGGAATCGTAATTGGTTCGGAATCCAGTTGGGTCGGCTCAGGTTCAGTCCTGACATTCACCATCCCGGTTCTCCAGAGCGAGAAATTTTCGCTTTCGGGGGATCTTTTTCAGGGCAGCATTAACGTCATATAGTTGTTTGCTAGTGAGGGAAAACTTCAGGCAAACACCTTTCCTTTCCCTTATCAGTATCAGCTTATGAAATGACATCCAATACGCAATGAGTAAAAGTAACGAGTAATTATGCAACCGTTTGCAACCAATTAAATATGGCTCTGGTCGTGCAGCGATCAATAATTGTAAAGTGATCCCATGTGGAATGATCGTTTGGTAAAAGATTACTTGTGATTAATAGCAAAACTTCTCTATTTCTCTTCCATTTTTAAAATAGTAAAACCATTTGCAATTTTCCACGCGTTCTGTCCATCTTCCCTTCTCACGAATCCTAAAATACGAAGATGATCAATGAGGAATGTGGTGGTCATTGAGCTTGCACCACATTTCCAGAGTTGTTTCGATCAATAATTTCCCACGTGTTAATGGTTTTGGGACACGTTCACAGCACTAGGATTTCATGTACTCTATCTCTGTCGCAGACATTTGAAAATATATATCGAGGATAGCGTGACCAAATGTGTCACCATCGTTCGATGATCGAGTTTAGGCATACCAATGATGGCCGCCAAGCACTGTCGTCTGCGGATTTTAAAGATGGATGGGCAGTCTTTCGGACAAAACACAACATTTATAAAGGAAAATACAAAAATTCTTTGTACCGACCATTGATTTTTACCAAACTTTGTACAAGTTTTGCATGTCATTGTAAACTGAACACTTGGGTAGGTCCGAACCTTACAGAGAAGACATTAACCCCAGACCATCTTTGAAAGCCTTACGTGCACATACGATGGAGATACAGTAATAGCGTAGGATATCCTATTAATATTTTTACAAATGTCTGTGCTTTCTTCTCATAAAAAAGATAAGAAATGTGGTATGAAACCAAATACGTCAAAAATAAAAAAAAAAAAAAAACGCACACCTAAAGGTTCTTGAATGCAGCAAACACAAAACACAGAATGGAACTGAAACTTAGGGACTGTTAAATTAAGATTGGGTAAAACATATTCTGTGAATGAAAACAGTGGCACAACTTCGTCTCAATAATATTACAAATTTACCACCTTCTATATACTGCAGTAGCTCCTCAAATATCTTCTTTAAACACGGCGACAGAAATGTTTTGTTGTGAAGGCCTTTGGCCCTCAAAGGCCTCTTTTGACCTAGCTAGTGGCTAAACTCATTTGCGTTGTACAAAAAATACAGCTTAAAAAGATGAGCGGATGCATGGTTTACAAGACACGAGTATTCATCTTCCCCATGTACGGCCACATAGTACTAAAAGTAGCTAAAAAATTTTGTCATCGATTTTCGATGAAACAACTTACTTAGCATAACCTGTGCTAAAAATCGCTGGGGGCTCGGATGTTGAGGAACAAACTTCGATTCGTGTGTTAGGGCACGATTTTATTTGTTTTCTGCAGTGCAACAAAATAGCTTTGGTTGTCGCCAAGTGGTAACTCAGGGAAGGCCAATTCAGTATCAGCATTAGTTACAAGAAAGAATAAGGAGGCTTACTCTTAGCATTGGGATATGGTAATAAATAATTTCTCGGTAATGCCACCAACGCTATTTGCATAATCAAAGCTAATTTCACACCATCAAGACAGAATAAACACATTTTGCATGACAAACCTTCACTGCAGCTGCAGTTTGTAACGGCCTGCACATTCTGCCTTATCTAACAGTAGGACAAAATTCTGAACATTGTCTTCAAGCAGGCTCAGACAATTTTTTTTATTACTTTTATTACTTATCAGTCAGGCTAGCGATTTTTAAATGTACTTGCCATCATGAATAATTACTTTTCTAGTTCGCCTTTGTCTGACAGCTTTTCAAGTGAACTTTGCTGTGGTTCTTGCCCCTAGGGCTACAGTATGGAGCAGTACACTTGCGCGGATCATATTTTGCTTGCTCCAGACTGTCGGACCAGGTATTTGTCGAGGCCATAGTTACTTCGACTATAATGGTCGAGCCATGTATTCCTCAAAAGCGTGTTCTGGTGGTCAAAGTTGATGTTCTCATCAATGTTCTGTAAAATTTTCTCAATGAGGTAGTGAAGTCCCAATGCAATAGTATTTGGCATTCGGCAGGTTCTAATTTTTGAAAAGTTTTCAGCTTCCACAGTGCATGATGGGAAACCTTTGATGTCATCTGGGCAAATTGATCAGACATACCTTTTGTATTTCTTTGTAATATTAATACCTCTTTAGGGGATATTTCATGATTTAATTTGCAGTAGCATAAGGGATCTACAGGAGAAAATATCCAAGCATTCCAACAATATAAAATTCAAGGACAAACAAGGTATCCATTATAAAAAATAGCAAAAGCAATGTGAGGTTATTTGCCCACTTGGCATAAAATTCTGTGACCTAAAGAAAGCATGAAAACGTTTCAAGACAAAAGTAACCAATCTTCAAAACGGAATATTTTGAGTTAGAAGTAGAGGTTTGATACGAGTTTTGGACACCATGAACTGACCATATTTCTTTTTCATGCAAGATCTTGAAAATGTCTTCTGACAATGCATTGATAATAATAAATTAGGCCTAAAAGGTCAGAGATTTTAGGACGCTTAGGAACCACGAATATGGGGAAGCCTATATGGCTTATGAATTACAACTTCACGTCGGGGGGCCAAACAACTTACCAATTTAGATCAAATTTGGTTTATTTGGAAAAGGCAGGTCAAGTGGTAAAACCGTAGATCGCACTCGGATGAAAAGCCCATCTTACTTTGACCCGGCTGGGGATCAGACCCCGAACTCGCCTTTAAATCTTAGATCATATAAATGAGACTCATCAGGGACGACAAATGAATCTCATTGATCCAACTTTTCACCTAACAAGACGATCCTGAGCAGCGATAAAAGATACTTACTCCATAGTCCCTCGGTTCTCTGGCGAAGAGCCAAGGGGCGAGTCAAACGTTACTCCTGAAGGAGTTCTGATCCCCAAAGGGGCTACAACGAACAATGTACTGACTTTAAAATGATAGATAGCGTCATTCTTGTACCGCCAAAAGGCCTTTATGGGAGTGCTCTATTGCTTCTTCAACCCAACACCTTGCTAAAAAATGCGAAACTTGTCTTGTTGTTAGCATGGAAATACTACGGTACCTGGAGAGAGTGCATGACTGTATAAGCCTCCTTCGAACAACATGCTACGCAAGAATGGAGTAATGTTTTCAGTTCAAAGTCAAACAAACATTTTGATTATTTTCAAAGGTCAAAAAAATGCAGGCAATGAGATTTGTCGAAAAAGGGGCATCAAAAAATATTGCGTAATAGACTTTCAATATATTTATTAAATCGCAGCAACGGAATGAGGTATGACAATGGAAATTGAATCAATGAGATTCTTTCTCCAGCCCTCTGTAAATAAATTCTTGTAACTTTAGACCTGGGGTACAATTAATGACTGGTCTTTGTATGGAAAAGCAACTAAACCATAGCAAACTAACCGTAATTCTTCAGTACACCAAACTGTACTTTGAAATATCGCCCCCTTATTACTAAGTCTTTATTGAATTAATGACACCGCCTTTGCACTGTCGCCTAAACGCACTCTGAACATCGCAAGTGTCATTAATATTGCCAAACGTAACAAATTGTCTGTCTTTTCTCTTGATTTGTAAGTTATACCGGCCTGTCCGAGATACAAAAAACGTCTAACCGTAGGCAATACGACCAGTAGCTTTGCTATACAGGCTTATCCAGATCAATACCTGTCATCTAGAAATCTCCGTTGATTAACCTTTGTTAGTTCAGCTGTTTCGGCCTACAGCTGTCGAAAGGATACATAAACTTACTATCTCTTCTGTGTCATAATTCCGAGCTGCTTTACAGGCCGATATGGATGGGTCATCTAACTCGGATAAGAACTGATCCTTATTAACTAAACACACTACCATCTATAACATTCCTCTCACGTCCAATTGTAACAAGCACTGCACATAGGCCTGGGCTTTACCATACATGGAAAGGTGTTGCAAGATACACGTCCATGCAGCATTAATATCGGGCACGAAATTTGTTTCTGTTTCGTCCTTTCGACGATATCTAACCATGCATTGTTTATTAAGCTTGGGAGTCTTACATACATGTTGCCCGAAAGTCCATTTTTTCATGCCTTAAAGTGATCGAAAGGACATATTGAAAGTTAACGACAGAATCATAATGTCAGTTTAGTCCAGTGCGGTGACGTGAGCAGCAAGGGGAGGGAAGGGAAGGGAAACATGTCCAACCCCTGTTTAATATCATGTGCACTCTTTACTTAAAGGGAAAATGCAGTCACCCCAATCAGAATTAGTACGCCCCGTCACTCTAGTTCATGAATGGCCTATTCCGATCATGTGATAATATTCTTGTTAGTGAATTGTTGAAATTCAAGGAGAATTTATCCTTACTTTACCTATTGTTTGTAATTGTTATGTTCAAAACATCTTCAGAGGTGCTTGTAATGCAATAAGAGGAGATCGGCAAGAGTTCGATAATTTTTCAAAGCAAATTTTTGGACGACTGCCTATTGCCTTTAAATTTCAGCGACAAAACTTCCCCTCGAGGAAGTTTTCTTTAAATTTTTAATATGTCCCCATTTCAGCGTCCAATGTTGGATCGACGTTTGTATTCCTCAACACATTACTTCACCCCTCCTCCTCTTCCCCATAAATAACATTTACTGCCTGCAGGTCCACTTCCGTCAACTATCCTGTATTATATATAGAATGATTAACGGGATTACTGGGAGTAGGTTACATAAAATGACTGTAAATACTGCAGCGAAGCTTCGTTAATCGAAGTTGAAATTAGGGGACGTTTTCTTTGATTTCATTCCTTGGCCTATTGGCGTTTTTAACACGATACTTCTTTAAAATTAAGATATCCATCATAAATATTTAAGTCAAAGCGACATGATTTGGACATTTTTCTTACAGTCTTGTGGATTGAGCTGTTTTCCCCGTTGCGAATTCCTTCATGTCACCCACTGCAAGAGATTTGTAGTTTGTACTAGCAAAATGATTGACTGATCTCAATGAGGGGTTGAGGGAGGGGATTATAGCTCCCTTCTCCCCTGCCTTCTGTTTATGCGCACATATAATCAAAAATCAAGAAGTGCATGTTTAATACTTCTGTTGTTCCATTGACAAGGTTATTGACGTCACAATTCCATATCGTTCTTCAAAACACCATTAGACCTAAGGGAAGCCGGACAATTGTATCAATAATAACTTGATGCTGATCAGTGTATAATAAGAAAAACATAAAAATCTTTAGAGAAAATTGTATGTCCAAAATGCGATTGTCTCTGCACGGATGTTCCTTTCGGGGTTACAGTTATTGCTTCAGTTGTCAATTATTTTAGCAGATGACAGGAAAGTTTAATATGAACAGTCGATCAAACAGTTTAAATTGTCGCTCTGCGTAAAAACGTTACAAATTTACTGGCTCAACAATCCAAATTAGCTTAGTCTTTTATATGGATACTTAGGATTAAATGATCTTACCCTAAGGAGTGAGAAACAAAAACGATGCCACAACTGATAAACACTCGTACCATGACAGTTTAACTATGAGGTTGTGAGAATCAAATCCTTTGCTAACATAATTTTATTAATTATTATGAACAAAGACAGGTATCTTTATCGGATACCGATAATCGTTCCAATGCCGATACAGATATGACACTATCGTGAGTGAACTCAAATTGCATTTTGACTTTGATTTCCTTTGATATCCGGGCTGAAATGCGTGAATTTTTTGCACTGCAATAAGATTTTGTCTCAATTTTTCTAATAACGTTACTTGACCAGCTGTGGCTGGTTTTTAATACGGTCTTTCAGTACAACTGCGTTAAAGTTTCTGAAGTGGTGGGGGACATGA
This sequence comes from Holothuria glaberrima, assembly GCA_009936505.3. Lineage (NCBI taxonomy): Eukaryota > Metazoa > Echinodermata > Holothuroidea > Aspidochirotida > Holothuriidae > Holothuria > Holothuria glaberrima. The sequence continues at coordinate 8,789 of WURT03034421.1, forward strand.
CCTTGAACAGGAATAATACCAGGGCTAAATGCTCTGTTGTTTAACCAGACCAGTTTGATTCACTTTTAAATTATGCTATTGCAAGTTACCTTTCTTTTTCGAATCAGCTATTGCAGGGTGTAGAATTAATCCGCACGACTCTGGTAAGAGTCTGTGCGGGACACAAACGATGTGCTAGCCCCCACTTTTAGCAGTGGTGGGGCATACCCCCTTGAAACCCACGTTTTCATTCCTCTGATTGTCAGGGTTAAACTCGTCGACATAATTTTTAGAAAGTAACCGAGACTCTCTAAAGAAATAATAATAACAATAGTTTTCAGGTAGGCCTCACTGTCTGTAATCTTGAACAATACTTATTCTGACTTGTTGAAATACGGTTGTTTTAATAGCAACAATACCTCGACTGCTTCGACATGGTAACCCAATTTTAAGTGCACTACAATTTAAAGGTCAGTCATTAATTCTTGGCACGTAAGGCTGCATAAAATACATGGGAATAACGCCAGCACTCTGGGTTACTTACTACCAGAGAGGGGTGGTACTGGGTATTACTCCACGTTTCTTAAGCCAAAGCCGACAGGAAGGAAAGTACTGCACGTAATACAGGCTGCCAGGATGAAACCCAGGTTCATAACAGACATATACCTTTTTGAATAAAACAGACATACTATTCATAACGAACATTACGTAACGTATGAACGTACTAATGGTTTTAGTACAGGCCCGTTATTTATACTAAGAACTCAAAGGAAGTAACCATGGCCCTGGGACGCGGCCGATACATTTTCCAACAAAGTGGCCTGTGAAAAGAAATTTGCCGTTTTGAGAAGTGACTTTCGAAATTCTGTCACATCCTCTTTGATACATTTCAATGTACATCTGACGGTGATCATTTTGTTAGAAAAGTTGACAGTATGGCTAGGGACGGGGGATTTCACGCGTGTGCTAAGGGAAACGAGTACCAACTTGTTTCCATATTTTTTTGTTTGAGCTATCCATTTTGTAAAAGCTGACAATGCAGGTGGAAGGGCGGGGACAGTTTTAACTTGTAATTGTTTGCCCAAGCGGCGATTATGCTCAATACGCTTCTAGAGGTTGACGTACGTAGAGCTATGGGATAGCAAACGGAAAAATATTTAAGGCAAAGTAAAGGTTTTTCTTCTGAGATATCCTCATTTGCAGGAAGACAGGAAGTAAGATACGGGTTCTTACCCTGTGCCATCCACTCGCTAGTCACAATTAATGTGGCATTCTTTCACTCTATACAAACTTGTTCTCTGTTATATATGCTTTACTAAATTGTTTAGAGACTGACTTGTTCCGAGTACATGTTCGCACTCTTGCACAATTACCTGTATTTGTACTCTTAAAAATTGATTGTATTCGTACTCGTACTTAAAGACTGAAAGTTACGAATTTGCTGCTTCTGAAATAAGTGTTCTCGTAATGACAAACTGGGACAATACACCTATACTAGCACACATGACATTGTACTCACACTACATGTCTGTTCAGAAGTACAATCAAATCTAATCGTAGACGGAAGTCATGGGGCTAAATGTATGGTATTTTTAAGGCAAAATTGTGACATTTTTATGATTTTCATAAACATTTCGGTTAAAAGTGCCGAACCCCCTTCATTGAAAGTATATCTCCGTCTGCTCATTCTTCTGATAGATTACCAGGGTAAAACTAAAGACATCGATTCCAATTCTCAGGAAGTCAAATGCTATAGAATGTAAGCAAAACCTTCGTTTTGAATTTTATTCGATTTATTAATGGTCGTTCCTCTTGGCTACAATTATTATATTTCTTGAGGCTGGTGACTTAATGTCTTCTTTTTGACTTTCATTTTCATCAATTCTCTGCAAATTTCTTATATTTTTACCCAACAGGTTGAGTATTTCTTGAAGACATTTTTGAAGATATCGTTGTTAAAATGCTTTTAGCTTTTAGGCGCTCGTAAGATAATCTGCAAGTTGCCGTGATTAGTAAGACATCGATTACATCTCATCATTTATACAGCAAAGTAAATAATTAACGTCCTCGTGGAATTAAAGCCTTCGTCAAACATGTGACGAGAGTATTCGATATCTCGGCTGCTAATCCAAGGAAAAATTATCACCACTCTAAGGTTGCAATTAAGGCTTTTTTCAAAATGCAAACTATATACTGTCAGGATATAACGAAAGTACAAAGGTGATAAGACGAGATATACAGGCAGTCAACGATGTAACTCCAGAGTATAACCTTTTGCGATTTGAGAACCCCACGCACTGTGAAAACAATAAGATAAAATTTACCCAAAATTGGGCACGTATGTGAAAATTCTGATATTGGATAAAGTTTGCCCAATGAATGTTGATTAATGGATTTAATGAGAGATTAGTTACCAATTAATTGGGTAACTACTCTGTAGATTACTCTATTAAGCAATAATTATTGGGCAAACTTCACACCATTTCAGTATTTTCACATGTGTACCAGTGTTGATGAAATATTTATCCATCTATTTTAGAGAGTAAATTGTCAGGTAACTAGGTCACTTTTATTTACAGGAGGATGCAGCACTATGAAAAACACGCACAATGACAAGGCTTAAGTTAATACAGGGAGTGTTTTTACGCCTTTGTATGGGCAGGGCCTTTGCTAGAAGGGGAGGGGAACAAAGGCGGCATTTTTTTCTCAATTTTGGGGGGCATAACCCATTTTCAAATAATTTACTGAGTGAAAAAATCAAAGTCAATGGGTGATTTCTCAAAGTTTGGGGAATATATTCCCCTGTCCCCCGGGATCGCCGCCCATGGGGGTCACACATCCCATGCACGGATGCAGTCGGAAAATTCTGCACCAGTCGGCAAAATAGAGGGACTGGAGGGAGAGGAAAAGGAGAAAAAGAGAGAGGAACAGAGGGGAGAGATAGAAGGGGAAGGAGAGAGAATAGAAAGATGGAAAGGAGAGGAAAGAGGGGGAAGAGAAAGGGAAGCAAAGACGAAAAAAGGCGCGCTGGTGTGCGCGGGTAGGGAAGGGAGGAGAAAGTGGAATGCATGTAGGCTGTAGGCAACTCATGTTATAATATTTGATAGACAAAGTTAACAACACACATAGTAAACATATTAGTTCGTCGGAACTGCACTACATTAAGCTACTCAGACATGCCAAAAGTTGTTCGTATCAAAATAGCCCCCTTTCCAGAGTAACCTATAGATGGTTTACACTGTTTTCTGTAAGGATCGGGAATTTAATACCCAATGGCGGAGTTGTTCTCTTTTACTTATCACACAGTACAGCGACTGGCGGCGGCAGGTACAACCGTCACCAGGCAGGCGGGGTCTCAGTGCAAAGAATAATATCCGGTTTGCGCCAGTCACCCTGACATTCGATGTATTTTACTCTTAATGTGAACCACTCTATTTTTCACGCTATGGTGGGCAATGAATTTCTTAAAAGTAAGACTTCCCGGAAGAGCACTACATCAACACTTAACTTAGTTCATTAATTATATACGTAGATTGTGCACAGCATGTTTTCATGAGATGGTTCCAAATAAAGATTTTCTAACCAATCCCTACTCACCCACCTTGGCAACCTTTTCCGAAACCGACAGCTTCTTTCGGGGCTTCGGGATGTGTCTCTGTCAGGTAATTTGGCACCCTATCGGATAAATTGTGGAATCACACCTGTTTGGGATACCAAAGCTGAATCTCAGTAATAGATTTGTAAAGTGTGATTTCCTGCAAGCTAGAACGTTTTAGAAATTTTTTCCACGCTCGCCCCGGTCAGGTGGGGAAGATTCATAACTATAGTGACAAATTTGTGTTTTTCTGCATGGCGTAAATCCAAAGTGCCCAACCGTAGGTAGGCCGAGGTCGACATTGGTCCTGCATGTACAGCATGGATAGCTTTCCACCGAAAATTCCTAGCTCCTCCACCGTTAATATGATTACATCCAGTTGCTATTAAAGTGGTCTGCAAGTAGTGGTGGCGCTATGGGGTATTCCCCCTCCATATTGCCATTCTACCGCTTTTCGAACTAAATATGGTACTTCAAAGTATTCGCTATGCGTTTGTTTAAGAAAAAGCCTTCAATGCAAAGCCTTAGACTCCTGACAATCAAACTGCCCTGAATAATTTTTTGTGCGCTTCGCGCGATCGCATTCACCCGTTACTGGTACCGGTACATGGCTACTTTCTTTATGACAGCTTGTGTGATAATATTGTTCTAAAGTCACATACAACTCTTTAATCATCTGATTTTCCACATTCCCAGTTCCCTACATCAACAACTCGACCGACCGTTAGTCCAAGTTAAACAGTTATAAAAGTGTTCAAATTTTGATTTTAGTAGCCTATGTACATCTCATTACGTCTTAAAATAGTAAAATGCTTTATTCTAATGGCAATGATTTGACAATGGTTCAGAGTTCCCGTGGTTTCTCCTCCCGTTCCCATCTGGACGTTCTCTCTGCACCCAGTCTGGGGCTCTAAGGTCGGCCACTAGATCCCGCATACACTTGATAAGCACTATTCCGGTCATATTTCTGTCAGCATTTTCTTCTCTTTATTCGGCAAAACATGGCACTACACCCTCCCTCTACCATTCAGAAAGCCCTGGCGACACCCCTGTGCATAGCATGCACATCATGACTGAAAGGAATAAATGGTGTCTGGACATATACAGTTCCTCTAATACATGATAAGAGCTAACATCAATCATAATTTTTGCATTCCAAAAAACTAAATTTTCGTTGCCATCAATACAATTTTGATTGAACTATTGCGACGCTCACCTTTGTATGAACTCGCGAATTTCCAATTTGTGTAATTACTTCTACGCATGTTCTAAAAGGTTGTTGAATGATTTGGAGACGGATAGAAGCTGGACAACTGGAATGTTTCTCCTCATCTACAATAAACGTTATAAAAAAATGCAAAAAGCAAACGTCGCGTTTTCAAATATAAACTCTCAAGCCAAAGCTGCCTTCCGATCTAACTTATTGGCAGTTTCTTACCTATGAAATCATCATTTGTATTTCGCTCAAAGCTAGTGTCATGGTACTTTAATGTCAAGTTTTTTCCTAAGTTTTTATGAAAAGATGATGTTTAATCGTACACAAGGAGAGCACATTCCTCAGTAGAAATAAGATGCTTTAACAGATGAAATATTGTAGAATATATCGTACAGATGACATTGATAACAGACAACGTGCGTCGACTTTGGCATCCAACCTGCCAACCGGCCTCATTTGCCTAACATTCGATTTCTTATCTCAATGCCATCAGCCTACCTTTACACGCAACTTCCAATTCGAAAAGATAACAGGAATAATTATTCTGCCTCAATCTTATTTTAAAACATCAGCTAACAACCCTCGTCTTACTTCCCTGTAAGGATCTTCTTGTTTCAGGGTTACGTATGAAACCAAGTAGTTATACAACTGTGCAATCTATTCAGCAACAATAATACTGTCACATGATCATAAAAATAATCATAAATAAATAAATAAATAAAATATTAGGATGGGGATCGCTATCAAATTGAGTTGGATTGCAATTACCCTCTGACTGAACTTAATATATGCCACGAAACGGAAAAATTCCCTTCAAACGAATATCATAGACCGGATACGAATTTTCAAAGGGGCTCAAAATGTTCATGGAACATCACCGTGCTTTTTTTTGTACGGTGCTTCATCTGATATGGAACTAAATATCAGAAGCGGCCCATAAGTTTGCATTTTCTCACTTAAATTACGTTTGGACAAATTTAAATAAAATGCAAGAGTACGCAGACAATATATTCAGTGGTCAGATGGTTAGGCAAGTTTGATGGTCTGAGGATCTGCAAGGTTTAGTTATAGTGAATCATTATAGCCAACACATTAGTGTGCGAAATAAAAGGTATTATGTATCACTGTAGTTACTGCAGTACCCAGGACGGTAGATATAGAGAAAATTGGGGCATAACTGGGATACCTTTACATGGTAAGATTTTCATGACAATAAAGCGTAGTTGCTTAGTTTGTAAGCTTCGCACCGTAAAAGTTGTACGTTTTACAATGCAACTTTCAAACACGCATCTCTTGTACTAGTCAGGGTAACCCGACTTCGAGGATATGCTTCATTTGGCCTTTCATGCCCCCTCTGTGATAAGATCAAAACGTAGGGGGAAAGCTGTGTAATTTGGACCTGTGTGTAATTTGAACCACTGGCTTTACTCCACCATTGAAGGAGAGAGTATCTTACTTGTATGTGCCATTGATACCTTATCCAATACGCTCACTTTTGACCTCGCAATC
>WURT03034432.1:0-15086 GCA_009936505.3 Holothuria glaberrima
GTGGTTCAACCGTTGATGACAGGTGCTCCATTGGGCCTGCTCAAGTTTCGGTTGGTGATACTATAATAAACCCTACACATCAATCAGTAGGGTCTTTGGAGTGTCCCGCGACTGAAGTCTCCACGGAACACGGGCAAACATTTTCTTCTACGGAACACGAGCAAATAGTTTCCTCTACGGAACACGGGCAAACATTTTCTTCTACGGAACACGAGCAAATATTTTCCTCTACGGAACACCAACAAACATTTTCCTCTACCGAAGGTGGTACATTAATCACTACTATGGACTTAAGGAATACATCATCGGCAAACAAGCCATCGTTAGTTATGGTCAACCTCCCTACTAAGGAAAATAACGAGTCGTTTTTAACTTTTATAATAGTAATAGTTGGAATTTGTGCTTTACTAATCGTCAGTGTAGCATTTATTTTGGTTTTCATAGTGCTGAAAAGAAAGAAAAAAGATACAAAAACTACCGAAGAAGGACACGAGATAGACAACCTGCATCAAAATGGAGACAACATGGATCAAAAGTCTGAGGACCTGGATCAAAATGTTGACGACGAAGACCAAAATGTTGACATTCAGGATCAAAATGTTCATGATCATGAAAATGTTGCTGACGGCTTTACAGAACAGAGTCACGTAAGTGATGAAGATGTAGTTGCTACTGATGTTTCTGATGGAAGAGATACAGAGGGATATCAAGGGACCTTTTTACCTTTACCTGTCGATAATAATGGATTTGAACATGACGAAGGTGAAGACCCTGAGGACCAGTTTCAGACCGCTGAAACAAGCGACTATTCCGTTCTTGTTGCTTTCATGAAACACGATATGCAAAAAGAACAAGATGAGGTTTTTGGTTTGGATGTAGAAGAAGACAATCTTAACAAACCCACGTAAATAGAAAAGCAAACTTGGTAACGGTAGAACCTCAACAAAACTTTATATACTGGAAGTTTCGTACAGCATTCTTCGCAAATGATCACAATTGAATAATGAAGCATTTATCACAGTTAGGAATTCAGAGTAAGAAATACGTGTTAGGCATTTAATTTATCATGACAAAAAAATTTCAAACGGATTCAACTGTTAGAAAAATATATGTTCTATTTTAAGAGCCGTCATGGAGACTTAATACAACAGAAGAGATGCCCTGATGAACTTTTCTCTTATGTTGAGCTTTGTGCCTTTTTAAGGCATGACGACCTGAAAATCGCATGGCAGTATTGGATATTGAAAGGTAGGTAATCAAGACATGAGACACAATTCACATTAAAGGTCACCAAATATTCACCGATTACAGGGTTATATCTGTTAGAAGTTTTTCACCGACGTCACTGCGCTGCGCGTCTCTCTATGTTGACGGTCAGGCGTTCATTGTACAGCAATTGTAACTAAGCCCATGTCATGCTCGCGTATCTATAACATACCTTCTGCGCATGGGCAGTGACGGCCAGAATGCCAAATAGAAACTCAATGGCGTCACGTAAAAACACTTCTATTTTAAGCTTATGTTCTGAATAAACATTAAACAGTTATTTCAACTGCTGACAGGGAGAAAGACTCATTAAGATATGGCTAATGTTACTGTCCGTTTTTAAACTCCCATTTTAAGGCCAGTTTTAATGTTGACATAAGTCTTCCCACGTCTCACCTCTTTGTTTTTTCCAATTTCGAGGAGATTGTAAGGTAGAGTTGTGGAAGAATGTCGAGCAGTTTGTTTACAAGAGAAGGAGTCAGATGAAGTTTTTCTCATCCCAAACGGCTCTATCTTCTCCAAAATAATTTAAGGCTATGTCGACCCCGCTACAAATAAAATGACAAGACAAGCTTACCGTATTTTAAAACGCTCTTTTTTACCCAGCCAAAGCATTATCTATCACAAAAACATAGTTATTTTTTAACAAAATTATAAACATAAGCTTAAATCAAATTTAGCCTTGTACATAAAATCTAAGGAAAGGAAGTTTTCCTTTTTTATGTTTTCTTGTATTGTTTTAAGTTTTCATGTATCATTTTGGTATTTTAGTTTGTAACAAAAACGTTAGTTAATCCTGACCACACAGAAAGTTCCTTGACTTGGATTTAGGGGTCTTGCGCGGGATTCTTCAACAGGTAGTGGGGTAGAAATAGCCAGGCAACTTGTGATTTAGCTCCCTTTCAAGGATATACAACGTGTATCACCAAATTATAGACAGCATAAAATATTAACTTACTTTTCTTGAATGATAATTTGGGTTTTTTAAGAAAACAAATTTGTACAATTATTACCATGTTGCACCAAAGATCGCTATTCTTAAATTGAGATACTGTTCTTTTTATAAAGCCTCAGTGTAATATTGGAAGTAAGCAAATTGTTTGAAGGTTTTGGAAATTTTTGCACAAGTGTGGAAATTTCAGTCGGAAACCAAACCTTCCCCTCAGATTGGTAAATACAGACATCGTTCAAATTAGTCACCACCTTCTAGTATTAGCTTTTGGTCCAGACTACTTGTATGACATCTTTCATCTTTTGACCTACACTTGTGTTATACGTTATATTGAAGACGAAGTAAACATAATAGCTATGGCTTGCCTCTTCATTTACATTTAGATAAGGACGTTTAGCAAGAATTCTGAGGCCTGTTGTGAAGATTCGTCAAGTCAGTGCCCATATGGGGGGAGGGGCAAGGTGCTGGGCTGTTCCCCTATAAAAGATTGCGCTCCCTAGAACTTAAAAACTGTCATTGCCTTAAAGCGCTTTTCATTGTCACCCCAAAATCCCACCGAAAAAATATATATTTCGCTCCATGGTAGCTATCTCGCCTGTTTCAGTAGATCGCCTGGCTATAGGTATTAGACTTGCTTATTTGCATAATGATGACATCATGAGAGAATGGTGTTAGGGGTTAATTTGAACTAAAATTTTGAAGTGATTTGAAACTGTGTTCAAGTTGTAACTTTTGTAAGGATGGTAGACTCGGTTTGTGTATGCGTAGGACACGGCAACACGACACCGCGAGGGAAGGGTGTAAGGTTAAAAAAATTTGGGGATATAAGGATGTTATATTCCGCATATTCATTTTTTGATAATGTTGTTCCGTCTAAGCTCGCTGTAGAAAAAAGGTTGTGTTTTTACTGTTTTATACAATTATTTTTACTATTCTAGCAACGCATCTGATATTGTCTTGTGAAAAGTATGAAGAAAATGTATGTTTAAGTTGTGAGTTTTGTTAGTGTAAACGTAATGACATGTTGAATCATCTGATTCCATGTTGTCAAAATTTAATTTCATTAACAACATTACGTATTGGTTCTTTTCACAACAACATAATCACGTAACACAAAAACAATTCAATGTACAGATCATCAGTTTACAATGTTGCGAAAAAAGATGCGTGATAAACGTGAAACAAAATTTAAAATTACAATTTTCAATGATCACGTCCGTCATAAAATGGGGGCAATCTGACGGAAGTTCCGTATATGGTCGCATTTCGTAACCCATGAGATGAAAATGGTTGTTGTCTTACAAAACCATGCAACAGCCAAAAATTTCTTTTGATGAATATTTCGTTTACCTAATTGCCCTCCTCAATACTGCTACTTATACCACTGTATGTGCATGTTATATCGTCAGAGAGGTGTTAGACTCCTCCCTGTTTGAGTGAACAGAGCTGACCGCCACGTTCATTTCCATTTAAAAAAGGGGATAAGATGCTGCATATGGTTAAGATTAGATACAATTAGTTCATATTTATGATAAGTTTTACTAAGTTTCAGATGGTTTGTTTCCTGGTTTTTATCTTTAAAACCTTTGAGTGAATGCCATCCTGCTTTAGGCACACTTTATTAAGCAACTGTTCCTAAAAGAGGAAATAGACGCTTCTTCAAGAGAGAAACTATCAATATCTAGGTCACCTTTCATAGGAAAAGTAACCCCTCCTCCAGGAGAGGGATTGATGTCTGAATGTGGGAGGGGAAAGACCGGAACAAAATAGCAAGAGACACCGAAGGAGCGGGGGAAGCGTCAAACGCTTCCTTGAAAACGTGGGATCCAGGGAACGCAGGACCCCTGGTTGAGTATAAGAACGCCCCGGTGGGGGTACATTGGCAACAACCCCGGAAGGACCCTGTTATATTGAAAAAATAAAAGCAATAGAATAAAGCAATTGACTATCTTAATACTCATCGGATATACACTAAACAGATCACAAAAATCATATTTTTACATTTTTAATAATAGCCCTACTTAAACTAGCAGGTCAGTTATGTGATATCCTTAACTGTTATACATGACATTGATACGGTATCAACAAAGAGCTGGCAATTTTAAAGAGTTGAGTTCATCATGGTTATTTAGAACAGGCTATCCTACCGATTTTCTTTATACTTTAAACACAACGTCAGCCATTGTATCAACGATTCTGCTCCCTTCCCCAGCCACCTATTCTTTCCAATAGTTTCCAGAATAAAAGAAATGTTGTCAAGAGTAGTTCTTATGGAGACGTGGCCATAGGAGTCCGCAGTAAAAATGTCAGAGAAGCACTTTTCATGGCGGCTGCATCTTCATAAAGTGTGGCCGGTGGAGCCCTATACGGTAATGGACAAAGGCTTGAAGCCAGCGACCGAGGAGCAAAGATATTTATGCTTTAACTTTGTTTTTTTTTAATTTAATGGCTTCTGAGGACATTTCTAATTAATATCTTGCTGACCCCAGGTGTGATTTGAAAAGCCAATGAAATTGTTTTGGAATGAAAATTGCTTTAATGAGAATGGCGATAGCTGCATGATGTGAAAGTGTACAGCGGGAAGGGTTGCAAGGGTTTCGAAGGAGTTATTTACTCTTTGAAGCTATCGTTCTGGAAGAAATAACGAGCCAGTTCACAAAAGCTTCCCTACGGACAGCAGAACTAACGAGACAACATTTATATTGAGCTCACGCAAATCACGCAGAATAAATTATAGAGAATTGCGATCCCTTTACACGTGTAAGGTGAGCATTCTGTATGCAGGTGTTATGGTAAGTGTAATGACGTACATTTAGTACAGTAAGTGACCCTTTCAAGTTTTCCAAGGCTTCAAGTGACAAAAGTGTAGTGGGATCCGACGCTCATGCTTTGCAAGAAATTTTAATTAAAGTACCAAATAAATTGTCCAAGAACGATTTTCTCTTTACTCCCCATCTTTTAGTTCGGTCACTGTATTAGTTACTTTTCATTGCAGTTGCGGGCAGAGCGCCCAGAGAAAACTCTCTCTACCATTTTTATGTTAATACTATTTTTTCTTCATTTTTCAGGGGAAAATTGGCCATACTATTGAAAACTTCCCCTTACAATTTCTACGTTCTCGCTTCCATTCGTATATTTTTTAATTTATTTTTTGAGGTCTGGGGAAATGTGTGGATCAATTGCCCCTCTTACCCTGTTATCCCGCCTATCCCCCCCCCCCTCCAACCTGGATCATGACTGCACATAAAGTATTTTGTCAAGTTTTGCTCTTTACCTGCAAGCAGATTTAATCTAACAGAATCCCTGCACTTTCCTTTTCTTGTGGAAGGAAGTACAAGTTTCTGCAACGTAACATCTCAAAATGAAGAATGCTAAGGCTAAGCTTACATGGTCAGCAGAAATGACAGTCACCTTAGTTTATCACGTGTGAGACGGCTCACCTGTTTGGGTCGTTAACACCTTAGTGGCGGGGGTTAGGCGAGTGGGGGGGGGGGAGAGAAAGGTCAAAGACGCAGAAAAACCATGGCTGGGGCTGAGGTCGAAATTTCGGCCTTCCAGACACACCAGATCTTAGGAAACCGCACTTTAAACCACAATCTGTGTCTACTATTAAGGCTTGAGAAAGGCTCGTCGACGAGACACAGACCGGAGGGTGGGACTATCTCTGACAAAGGTGCCTGGTGGCCGAAGGATAGAAACGCAAGGTTTAAGGCGCGCAAAGCGTACAGTAAATTTTGAGGTTCACATTGAAGACCAGTTCAAACGTTTGGGTTTTCATTGAAGACTTTGCCCTCCTCAAGAGCAAAGCTATACGTTCGTCGGTTCGATCGGTCGTTGTCGGGTTTTTTACTTTATCTTACCTATCAAGGTTCCCCGACGGGGATCATGTCCCCATGCCCCCACGCGCCTGTCTACAATTCTGCTAATAGCATTCGTGAGTAGTCACTACGAGCATTTCGATGCTCATAAGCAAGTGTGCCGCGTTTTAGGAGAAGTATTTGGCTTCCCAAATTAAGTAGGTCGCGGAAAAAAAGGAACGAGAAACAGATGAAGTAAAGACTGTAAACTCAGTATCAGTTCAAGGGCGGATCCAGCCCAACACCGAAGGGGGGGATCGATCAGGTGGGCACCAGATTCTAAAGGAGCCGGATGGAGTTTAAATGCAACAATGTATGTAGGGGCGGCGCCAGGGTATTTTAATAGGGGGTAAAGCATGGGGAGAGTGATCGCTGTCCTGGGGAGGGGTCTAAGGGAAGGAGTCCCCTGCCCATTGAGAAATTTTTGGTAATTTAAGGTTGCTTAGATGCAAAATGGTGTTGTCTTTGGTATATTTTTTTAACTGATTATACATGGCTGGAAAATGTTCATAATTCAGTGAATTCTAATTTTTGGTCGGGTGAAAGAGGAGGGAAACCTTTGTCTAAGAGAAGGGAAGCCTATGTCAACAAAACTCCTGAAGCCTTCCTTTTTGGATACTTAATGTCTTCTCTTCTGGGAAAGTCTTTACATCAAAATACGTGTGTGAAGTCCACAGACACATTCTTGAACTATTGCGAAAATTTTCCTCCCTTCCTTTGTGCATAAGAAAAGTGCATCTAAAGGCTGCAAACACAGGAACAGGTCCTCCTGGAAGCTCTGAATTAATTATATGGATCAGATATAGGCCTCTTCTCTTATTCTTTCTCTTTCGCCTCCTCTCTTTCTTTTCTTTCATTTTCTCCTTTTCTTTTTTTCTCCTTTTCTTTTTTTCCCCTTCTTTCTTTCTTTTCCCTTTTCTTGCAAATTAAGTGGGGCAATTGCCCTCCCTGCCCCCTGTGGCGCCTCCCCTGAATGTAGGTCTCCTAATTCCAATTGTAAAAAATTAGGCCCACCTTTTAAGTCATGAGAATCCAGCAGGTGTTTTTTTTCCGCAGTTTGCCACTGCCTAACTAGAATTTCAATCTAGGTTAGACTGGTCTAGCATTTCGATCTCGATCGGCTTGTCTGCGATGTACTATACGGAAGCTAGCTGAACATGCGTGACAGACAGTGTCGTGTTAGTGTAGTGACATATGCTACAGTTCGTACATACGCGTACGATGGGCGCGGGTTCATATATTAAACAGCTCTATTCTATGGGGCCAGGTATTCAGGTAGTGTGTGCACAGAAGTTTGTCGTGACATATACCGCTAACCAGAAGTAACTAAGATCATTTGGCTACGCTAAAAAAGTATATGCTTTGGTTTTCAGCGCGAAACTTCATGGGACGCTGTACATACATCTGTCACATACAACACAAATGACAGTGTTGTTGCTTGATGTAAATCTGACAAGGAAATTTGAGATCAATATAACAGTATTGGGAACAAGCAAGTGGTAGTTTTACTTAACTTCTTAGGACGCAGGAGGGGTGCACTTTTCTTGTTAATGGGGGCGCCAGATTGGTCATTAAGGGTCACTGCCCCTAGTTCCCCCCCCCTCCCGATCTGCGCTTGGATCAGTTATCCTTAAACGCGGTCAGACAGAGAAGCGGGGCTTAGGTCGAGGGCGCCAGGCCACAACATTCCTATAAGGGTGACGGTGGCACAAAACGTTTGGTACACTGACTGAATGGGGTTCAGTGAGGTATGAAGCTGTTAAGGTCTACTGAACCCTATACCTAAAGTGTACCTAATGTTCTGTGCCACCGTCGTGTATAAGTCGAAAAAACCTCAAAGTTATTGAATGATTCTTTTTCATTTAACAAAGAAATAGAAAGAACGAGAGCAGATGAAAACGTCGCAAAAGTATTTGATAAGTGATGCCAATCAGCTAATGCATTTAATTTTGTTTCTTTAAGTATATTGAACGATGGCTTGTAGAGATTTTAACTGTAGGTTAGTAATAAATCAACAGACGTTGAGCACGGTACGCCGTTTTGAAATTGTACATTCACCTTACACCGAAATTAGATTTAAAGGATAGACTTTTGCTGCAAGCTTTGACACTATAAATACAAGCACTCAGCAATGCACTACTACATGACAATGTGCACCGTGTTTAAAACATAACAAAACGGCAGGCTACCCAAACCAAATGCACAATCGTTGATATGTGTGACTGAAAGGGAGATGTGGCATACCGCCTGCCACGAATGTGACCAACAACACCATTTCAGGAACAGACTGGAAGGAGTGAACTGGTGACATCACAATACATAATTGAAAATACTTGTGAGCATAGATCATTGGCCCTTATTCCAACTTTCCTACGTTTCTCTTGTCGAATATGATTTTATGTAAAATTTAAAATCAATTTAGGGGCCGCACCGACAGGACTCGGGGCCGAATTCGGCCTTGGGCTTCGTTTGAGAACCCCTGGTCTATAGTATAACAACCAAGTTTTCCAGTTTTCTACTTACAATTAACTAACGACTGATTGTACACAACACTTTACCTAAGGCTTACTACGGTACAATATTGTGGAGTTTTGCTCAGGGTTTGATATATTCAATGCAGCAAAAGTTCATTATGATTGGTTGATGGAATATATGCATGTTAGAGAGGGCTTTACAAATACACACAACAGTAGTGTCGTATGCCTCGAGGCCGAGAACTAAGTCATCGACCTCGGTAATTCATGTCTCGGCCTCGGCGTAGGTCTCGGAGTCTAATGTCTCGGCTCGAGGCTGGAACGAGGCATGGAATAAAATTTTATCACTTTCAGGTTTCAAGATTTCGACAATTTTGCCAACATTGTTCATCAAAATCAAGGGCGTAACGAAGGCGTAATCTTTGGGGTGTAGAGACTTTTTTGCCGAGAGATCTGGTAATGCGTAGCGCGAAAATGAGCGCGAAGCTCTGGGTGAAAAATAACGTCTCAGGATGGATATATTTTGGTTCATAATACATCATCAAATACAAACATTCCTAATAATTTTAATGTATTAGGCTATTCCTCTCGTCATGCCGCTATACTTTTAAGCAGTTGGGGTCCAGGGGCCCCCGAAGGGCCCCGGAAGCCCCGAAAGCCCCGGAATCTCTGAGTTTTTGCATATCTGTGGGTAAGAAATTAAGCCTCAGGATAGGTATATTTTGGTTCATAATACATGATCCAATGCAAAGATTCCTAAATTGTAATGTGTTCGGCTATTCCTCCCTTCATGCCACTATACTTCAGGAGCTGAACCTGACGTTCAGAATTTGAACACTTTGCGTTCAATACTTGAACATTAGACGGGTCCAGAGTTGTAACCAAGTCACTTTTTTTTTGTGGCAAGTCAAGTCAACTACACTCATTTTAGCGACTCGAGTCAAGTCATGACTCGATTCACTGTGTTATTTCAATGAAAATCGGCCAGAATTTTTCACGTCAGGCAAATTTTGTAAGTTGTGACTCGAGTAATGACTTCGTTACGACTATGCACGCGTCATGCGCTCAAATACGGTAAGTCTTCAAATGGGCGTCCGGCGTTCACAAATGGAGAAAAAAGTTCAGAGTCCTAACGCTAGCGTTCAAAATATGCCTTGGAACGCCAGGATGCGTTCTGTGTCTGTTACATCTGTTACAACGCTTAAGTTTGCAGTGAAGGGAAGACACTCGAGGTACGCGTTGGTTTTTCCCATTTTTTGCCAAATGTGTTTAAACATTGGCGTAAGAAGTTGTTCGAGACTGGGAGGGGGCTGAACCTTGTTTCGCATCACCGTCCTGGGGGAGGGCGTTAAGGGGTGTCCCCTCCCCTCTGGAAAACTTTTGGATATTTGAGGGTCCTTAGATGCAATCTGGTGCTTCATTTAGAACAAATTTAAGTCAAATTACTGCAAATTTTTGACATTTCTTACTCGGATTAGGGGGCGGAAGCATAGTTACGCCCCCACATCCCCGCTTCCTACGCCTCTGGTTTGAAGTCAAGGTAAGGGTTTAGAAAACGGACTAAGGATACCCTCTCCATGGGTAATCGGGTGCTGCTGATCCTTTGGTGATGATAAAAGTGAGGAATAATGTCCAGAGAGTTGTTTTTCAAGAATGTCACATGACCCGAAATAGCACGCCTATACGGAAGCCTTTAATTCCCTCTTTTTCCCAGAGTTGCCGACGGACTCGGTCACTTGTCCAATTACACAGACAACCGTCACATGCGCGATCAATTTGCCGACGGGCCTTCAAATTGAATGGGCCAATTAGATGAAGAGTCGAAAATCAAAATAGCCGATAACAGACTGTCCGCGCGTTCCCGTTCCCTCTTTCTCTTTTTTCTCTCCATTCTCTGTCTTCCCTTTGACTCCCTTCCTTCCCTTTTCCTTTCCCTTTTCCTTTCCCTTTTCTCTTCTTTTCCTCCTCTCCTCTTTTCATCTCCTTTTCCTTCCCCTCTCCCTTTTTGCCGATAGACAAAACATTTGTAGACGGCGACTAATTATTGGGGGGGGGCTGACACCCCCACATGCACCCCGCTCGCTACGGCCCTGTTTTCAAAGAACTTAATAAGCAGAATACATGGATTTATGTGAATGTCGGGAAATTCATCTCATTCCGCTAAACAAAGTTATACTACTCGCACAGTTTCGCGATGTTAAACACGATATATAACGAGCTCTGACATCGCCTTTGAACTCTTGTCACATCATCTTTAGCACGTACTAATCTCGTGAAAAGCTCGGCATACATCGTAACACATTAGATCACATCCTGAACAGATCGTGCTTATTGGTGGACGGCCGAAAATTTTTAAACATGCTCAAAATTTTTGGCTACATCTTTTGTCAGCCTGATGTGCACTTGTTGTATTCGTGATAAATCGTGCTGTGTTCGTGATGCATCGTATTGTGTTCGTGGCACATCGTGCTTGGCACGTGCTGTGACTGCGATTAGTCAGAACTCGTTATATATCGTGTTTAACATAGCGAAAGTGTGCAAGTAGCATAAATGTACTCATAAGTCTGTCGTGCGTATAGCGCACAGGTTTTCTTCAAATCCCCCCTTACAAGCCTCTCGACGGCATCTGGGCTGTCGGGGCTTCGGGTCGCGCTTCCCGTCGGGGTGTCTGCCCTCGTCTATCAAATCCTGGCGCCCTCCTGCTTGGACTCTACGTTGACTCACGTCGACCGTAACGTGTATATATATATATATATATATATATATATATACTCCTAACCTTTCTTCCATGATTAGGGCAATGCTCTATCTTAGGACTGGTTTAAATTTAGATCGAAACATACTATTTACACCTTCGATACATATAAATAAATATATATATATATATATATATGTAATATGAGGGAAGGACTCTAGCACTATATATATGTATGTATATATATATATATAATATAAGGGAAGGACTGTAGCACTACTAACAGATCTCGGTATCGGTCTCGGAAAGTCATGTCTCGGCATCGGTCTCGGTTAAGCCGGCCTCGGATACAACACTGCACAACACCATTGTTTGGAATGCATACACACATACACCCGCCTGCAATAGTTCTTGCTTGAACTGGAAAGTGTTGCATTAGGTGCTTGCAAGCTTTGTTGTACATAAACAGTAGAAAAAGCTACATATAGCAGTTGATAGCATTCAGCCTGTGAAGAAGTTTTGCAAAGCTGTATGTTTTGACAACAAAGATGTCACAATGGGATCTTACACTTGAGTGGATAGCTAAACCAAGTATACTTTTGCAGGGAACTAAAGAAGGAACCTGATTGCCCTTTTTTCTTCTATACTGACAACATGATGCAAAATTTGCCTTTCCTCAAATCAGTCATAGCTACCGCAGTTTTTAGGGGTGAACTGCTGTTCTCAATTAAAGTACCCGATCACTGGTTCATTACTTCAATTAGTTGCTCCAATGAGTAGCAGGTTTGTTAAAGCTTTGCTGACCATTCTGGTACAACAGTAGCCCAGCACTGACGGGTTTACATTACAACTAACAACACATTCTGCCCTGAAATAAGTACTGATAAAAAGGGATCAGATTACTCATGGACATTGAAGTTAGACCACCTTTCAGTAAAATCTGAGATAAACTGTCATCAAATGTCAACCTTCATGGCCATTTACGAATGTTTGATTGAGCATCTTATTGGTATTGATAACAGCTCTTGACAAGCTCTGGCATAGGAAGATTTTGCGAAATGATGTGAATGAACTATATTTGTGAAAGCTTTTTAAACAGTACTGTATTAACATGAATCTTTGTGAAGTTCTAGTATCATTGATCACGTGAATGGACTCCAGCTAACTGCCAGAGCATAGATGTGGAGAGAAATTTGAAAACACATTTACAATCAGGTAATTGACAAAGACAAACAATTGAACAGACAGACGGTTGGGCGAACAGATCGTCGGATACTTGAAATCGTTGTGTATTGTATAAAAAGTTGAGGTGAGGTCAACTGTTTTTCAAAGTCACAACCATGTCCTGCTATATCTGATCCACCATGCATTATACCATAATTTCATCAATATGACCGTGAGATTGACCATTGCTTTGCAATCTTGACGTCATTTTCGGAACTGATGACTTCATCTCCATGCTGGCTTCTGATTGGCTCGTTAAACCCAACTGCCTTTAACTACTTCTTTACAATTTGTAACTAGCAATCAAACAATGGAAAAATGAACAGAAAAAAGAGGAACAGAAAAGGGAAAAGGGAACCGAAAGGAAAAGGTGTCTTGTTCATGTGTACTATCATGTTTTTGCTGTATGCTTTGAAATAAACGCCCTATTCTTATTTCTTCTGTCCTGCTATTATCCCGTGTCTTAGTGGTTGGCCTTTCCCATTCACTTACTTACTCTAATCTGTACAACCCCTTCCTCTGAGATGTTAACGACCCGGACGCACGGGACCTCCCCCCTCCCCACCGTGGAAGCAAGTGACTCTCATAACTACTGCTGTGGTCTGTTGATTGTCATTTCTGGAAACTGAGGAGCACCCTGGGGTAAACATGTCCGTGCTAAGCTAAGACCAAACTGGTGTCCGTGCTCCTGTAAGACAGTTCCGAATACTAGTTCTTCGTGAAATAGGAGGTCCCTGAAACTGCGTGGAGTCCACTGATAGCATATATCCCCCGCTTTTCTTAACCTGTGCAGTACTAACACCTGTCAATTAAGTGACTAATAAAAATAATTGGATAGTACTGACAATACCCATTTCCTGTTTCACTTTAAATTCACATGAGCACATCATATTCTTAGCAATCGAAAAGTTCAGGCTCCGTTCGAAAATTTTTCCTACAACATTTTTTCTTGCCTCAGGGCTTCACATAGGAACTCATAAACAATTAAAAACACACCAAAATATGGATTCGCCCTGCATCAGAGGGATTCTCTGAGGTAGCTGGGCTGAACATGATTTTTATATTAAGTTTTCAAAAATTCTCTTGCTTTTCGAGATGTGTCTGCTCATGCCTCTTTTTTGGTTACTAGCAAATGACAGATAAATTGATTATCAAATAATGCGGTAAATTGGAATGATTTGCAACAGGTTGATCATTTTTGTGTGTTTTAATTGCTTACCTGTGTCATTCTCATCCTAAAGGAGTTTAAAGAGTTTCCCACTTACCGAGTTCCAGATAAATTGCAGTGTGTTAGATATATGACGTTTTGGGGACTCCGGGGAGGCAATGTATTGACACATTTGGAAAATGTGTGCCTACCAGTTTGATTTCTCTGGAAGTGGTTGCATCAACCAGGGCTCACATATTGCTTCTGGATAGGCAAGGCGAACAATCAAAATTGTCGTTGTTAACATTGACTGAAGGTTTGTCCCGATTTTTCCCGTATCAAATTTTCCTCTAAATTTGGCGAACGCGAAAAGTATCAACGAGTAGGGGCAGTGACGAAGCTTAAAATTCGTTCAGATGGGGGAGAGAATGGTCTGTAGAGTAAAAAGTAGAAATATTCCCTATGCCTTAACTCGGTAAAAACCTAAAGAGGGCACCGGCAGGCGATTTGGGTCCGTCGAGGGGCGCTTGGGGGGGGGGGGGTTGGCGAGGACCTCCCTGACTATATTGACGCTCCGCCATGGGGAGGGGGTAGAGAAAGATGGACTTTTGGCGAATCGTGCTCTGAGGTGTGGGCATATCTTTTTTTTATTTTTTCTTAATAAGACATGACGTTTCTCACTTTAGTTCGATTAAAACCAGTGCTACCAATATAGTATCTACTGAAGTTTATCTTCAATGTATATCTACGTGTATGTGTTGTCATCCCGACAAACTGTTGGCAATGGTGTAATGTTATCTAGGCTGTATGGCTTACCGTTATGGGTATGGGTAATTCTGCCCTATTACGGTACTAAGTTTGGTATAACAATGAAAGATACGCATGAACACTTCTGATTGTTTTCTCATTGATAGTGCGTTATATTTCTGGAGTTCCACCTGCCACCAGGTTTTGCCTTCGTTCAAATAACTGCGTCAGGTTTACGAAACCCTATTTTGGAAAGAAAAAAAGCATTTAGTATTCGAGATATATTCAGGTTGTGAGGGAATAAGGAAGTAACCTGCAGTGAGCTGTCAGCACTTACTTGAGTTCTGCCAGTTTTTCCCGTTATGTTAGTTTCACTGGAGATATTGCGAACATGCTGTATTCTTGATATCGTATCACAGCATAGTAGTAGAAAGGTGGTAGTAGTAGTAGTACGAAAGGATTAACCCACCATTTATGGTCGAAACTTTTCTTTAAGTCTGTTATCATTGACAACTATGGCGATTGAGAGTCTCGGAAGAAAATACTCTTTCATACTTCTTTTACCCTTTTTGATTTCTTCGATCCGATCTCAGCGGTTAATTTTTGAGCTAAAAGACAGACAAAATCAAGAAATCATATTTTCGGGAGATGTCACTGTAGCTATGATATGTGAAATCACTGACGTTACTACAGCCGAAGTCACAATCACTCTAGATGGAGTAAC
>WURT03034465.1:0-15084 GCA_009936505.3 Holothuria glaberrima
TAAGCTATCCATCTTAAAATGTTGGTAAAGGACATATTCATTGAACCTTTTAAGGTTTAAAATCATTCTGTTTGAACCGTCTTTCTTAGGAACAAAGAATATCGGTGAAATAAAGTCACCGGCAGACCTAATTGTTTCTGAAATTACTCCTTTATCCAACAACTTCCGAACTTCACAATCGTAAGAGTTTCTCTCAAACGATTCTTTCACTTTTGAAGCTGTCCGTGGTGGTACATTATCATAAAACTCAATTTTAGGCCTTTTACGGTTTGCAACACTTCGAAATCATCTGTTATACCAGCCCAAGCTTGGTAAAAGTGTTTCAAGCGGCCTTCAACTTTATTGTCATGTATTAGTTTGAATTTACGTATATCGGAACATACCTCACCTGTATGGCAATTCAGAACCTTAAGGGTTTTCTTTACATTTGCCCCTCTCGGCTTGTATACGTGGCCCCATGACCTTCCTCTCTGGGACAAAAAAGAATTGGCGGGTGCTCTTCCCCTACCTCTGTAATTATCCCAAAAAGCATGGACGTTATGGGCACTTCGCTAGAGCATAAATTTTGGTAATCCTTGTAGAGATCTGGCTTGATCAGTTCTCTCCGAGTCAAATTCAGTTCCAAATTGCCTTGAGCCATTAGGGCCAGTGCATCAAATATTTCATGCATTATTTTGTCAATTCCTGGTGCATCTAAATATGCTGAGCCCCCTGACCTAGAGTAATCATGCCTTTTGGTATCAGCATTTGTACTTTTTGCAATTTGACATCTCTATTTCTTGTTGCTGGTCTGAGCTTACCCTAGATGAGCTGATTCACTAGAGTAGACTGCAATAGCTCACAATTTTCGGGGCGCTAATATTTCTGAGTTTTTTTCCTTTATTTTGTCTTCAGACATTTTGTTTTGAGCATCTTGCCAATGACTTCTGCAATTTTAGTGGATAATCCTGGGCCTTTTTTATCAATTTCCAAGTCCTACACAACTCATCTAGAATATCATCAAACTGATTCTTCAGGTTTGTGTTTCCTGAAAATATTGGAAACAATGGCGTCAAAATCACACTGAGGAGAGCCAACAACTTCTCCATCTTCTACAACCGTATACCCCCCCCCCTGAAAAATCGCCCTGTTCAAGAACAGTTGAATCATTGTCAGGATTTTGTTTTATAGCACTGACTGAAGGGCTTTCAAAATATTCAGACCCTTGTTTACCAGTACAGGGGAGAGATTGATTCTCCTCCAAAATTGCTCTTTTTTTAAATTTTGAAATTTCAGGAGTTACACCAGGAGGAAAGGCCTGTGGATCATTTTGAGTAAAGGGTTGACCTTCAATATCCTCCGAATAATCTAGTTCCTCTTCCACCATATTAGTCTGCACCGATGGTTTACACACGCCTGCAACGTTAAAAGAGGTATGATGTAAGAAACAGACTGAAAATACGGTCTGATAGGCAAATTCGGGGTTACAACAAATGTAACGAAGCCTTTAAGGCATGCTAAAGTACACAATTTGGCCGTCGTAAAACGTACCAATAAAGGTAAGTACTCTAATGCTCAAAAATAATTTGAAAATGTTGTAGTTAGGCCTTTAAGGCAGGAGAATTTGCCGACTAAAGTATGCTAACTGTGCTCGCACATTTGGAAAGGCTAAAAATAATCTGAAAAGTTGTAATTAGACCTTTCTGGCATGGGAAATTACCACTGTAGCCACAAAATTTATGACCCGATTCAGAGGGCCAATATCTTAAAACAGCCTGGTTATGTTGTAATTAGGCAAAGAGGGCATGGTAAATTACAACCAAAAATATAGAGCAGGGAAAGTATTATAGCCGTAAAACGCACTATTCAAATTTGTAACACAAGTTTGATTATAACAAAATGATAATGTTGTAACAAGGCCCGAACAGCATGATAAATTACAACCACATGCCGAAATAAATTTTGATGGGCACGTGTTTTTACAATTGCCCCTGTAAGTCGGCTGACGCGCTGTAGTTAGGCCAAGAAGGCATGGTAAATTACAGCCAAGAAAAATAGAAACGTGCTTTTACCTTTTGAAGCACGATCATTCATAACTGTCCGGAAAGGTAATTAGGCCTAGAAGGCATGATAAATCACAACGACAGTATACTGAGACAACGTTACTACAGTATTGCAGCTACTACAAGAACAAGAACTTACATACAGCTGCAAGAATACGAGGCTTCTCCGACGAGAACCAACAGCACAATGAGGCTTAGCATCACAGCACGCTCTCACGGAATCCCGGAATCCAAGGCATGTGATGAGATGGAATAAAGTGTCTAAGGGTGTCGATATTCTTAGCCGTCTGCGTCATCTTCTACCTAGACATATTCTCCTCATGTTGTATTACACACTGATCCTCCCTTACTTATGTTATTGTAATGTTGTCTGGGGCGGTGCTCTACCGACTAGGATCCATCCACTCTTTATTCTTCAAAAGAGATGTATACGCATTATTTTCAATAGGCACCGCCTGCATTGTACCGCTCCTTTATTTGCTAATCTTAAAATTCTATTTACAATCTCAACCGTTATTGCACTGGCATGTTTATGTTCAGCTGGGTTTATGGCGCATTTGTCCTATTATCTATAAAAGGTATTATCACTTCTGTAGTGAAGTTCATCCATATCCTACACGCTTCTCGAGTAATATCTCTTCTGTCCCGTTTTTTTCTTTTTTAGACTCGTCTTCCCAACTCAGTATTGAGTACATAGGCGTTAAAGTTTGGAACTCTCCCCGATAATATAAGGAAGTGTATGCAATCAAATACTTTTTAAAGTAAGCATAAAGGATATCTTATTAATGCACAACAATGATACATAGGTTACTTAAATTTTCGCTTATTCATAGTTTTTTGTTGTCTCAAACTTGTTACTTTTTCTTGTATTTATTCTAATGTTTCTGGGTGATTACCCCTATATGCTTTTGCAAGCTTCCTTTAATCACACCTCAGTCTCGTCCATTTTTGTATACTCTGTAAATTCATCTTCTTTATATGTCAAATGGATTGAGTCTGAAATAAAGTTTTGTGAAACTGAACTGAACTGAACTATCCATGATGGCAACCGGTTGTGCCACTCTAAAATATGAAACTTTTGTTAATGATGTAGGATTTGGGGGTTGCTTCGGACAGGGCACCGTTTTAAATTTTGCTACATATTAAGTTCTCATTTTGCATCACAGCTGATTAGAAGAAACACTTTTCTCGGCTGCTTGTTTAAATTATCTGAATCTACCACGTTTTTCGCACTGAACAGACAACTTAATTATAAATTAATAACATCAGTTATTTTTATGGGATCTTTTTGCACTTGGTTTTTATTTTAATCATTTTTTGATGTTTGAATGCCTAAAAAGTGCAAGGAGGCTAGATGTTTTTTGTGAGCATGATTTTTACCCTAATTATGTAAAAAAACTGTTCCTTCCAGGGGGGCTTGGCTCCCTTGAAGGAACGAGGGGCCCTAAGGCGGGTCCCTGGACCCCACTCGTAGGGGTCTCCGCGCTCGCGCTCGCGCTGGGGCCTACTGTGCCAAATGGATAGTGCCTGGTGAATTAGTAACAAGTGAGACGCCTTAAATTGAAATCCTGGCTAAACCTCTAGTGCGATGTACCGTCCTCCGTGTGCACTTTCCTGTATTGAACAACGCAACTAATCACATGATCACCGCTGCCTATCCGGCTCAGTACGGACATGCATACGGGATCGATCTACCAGTGGCGTAGCCAGACTTTCTTTGTTAGTGGGAAATGCATTTCTCAAAGGGGCAACCAAAATGTAATTATGAATATGTTTCTCCCGACACTTTGTATACACTTACTGTGCTGAAGCCCATGCAGTGCAGCTTGCAGCAGTATGTACAATTTGCTTTTTACACGGCTATGATAAGTATAGGCCTATGATGATACTGCATACATGCATTTATTGTATGCTTTGACCAATTAAACTCCAGCATTTCTTGTTATTGTTTACAGTTAAGTTCGTCCCTGGCAACTGGCAAAATTGATTAATTGTCAAGCTGATCATATAAAATTAGTATAAAAAAGTTTGTATCGGTATATGTAATGAAAATGTATTTTGTTCTGTCAAAGAAAACTCTCCCTTTTTTTCTTCTTTTTTAACACATCGCTTGAAATTATTTGGGGTGGAGGAGTAAGAATGTGTTACAAAATAATTCTGGGATGCATTAGCCCCTGCCCCCCATGGCTACGCCACTTGTCTGTACCGTACGGGATACTCGGTCACGGACACATTATAATTCTGGACATAGATAAATATTTATCAAAAGTTGCATGCAAGTACTATTAGCCTACATGACTGCAAGGCCAAAAGTTCAAGTAGGCTATAAAGTCTTCTATGTTACCTGTCAGGCAAATTAAAAAAAAGCACTGCTGTACCTTAAATATATACATTGAATTACACTTGGTTACAGATCAAACAATTAAACTGACATAACCATTCCAGTACTTGTATCCTCTAAGGTATAGCAGTAGTTAAACATCCTTCATACGAGAATGCTTAGGAATCTTAGGCGACTCACTCCTAACTTTTTTGCCACTCAAGTCAATAAATTTTGCGTACTTGTTGTTTGTGGTGTCAAATAGCGGACCGTCTTTCATAGTGAGCTCAAGCAATTGTAGGCTGTATTATATAATCCATAAAGCTACCTAGTAAAATTTCGACAGGACTTTAAGTACAAGAAAACGAGTAGGAGCAGCGTGTCATGAATACGGATACGGTTATAGATATGGAAACTCCACTAGGGGTACTAGAACAAGTCCAGGTACAACACTGCATCATAGTGTAGTTACCTTCTCGACCGTCGTGTGAGATAATAGAGCTATTTGCATTCTGTTCCGCTAATTTCAGTACTAACATGCGCAATTGCTTTTTATCTGCTGAGACATAGCGCCGTCAGGATGTGGTGATTGCGGAACCACAGATGATGTCGTAATGCCACCTCAGTTAACCCCCGAGTCTGCGTAATTTGCACTTTTCATGCGTCCCTGCGTTTGTATACAGCAGTGGGGATTCTTTCCCTTTGAGAAATTTTTGATTTTTGATGCAAAATGGTGCTATCTTTGGGGTATTTTTGGAACTGATCATATGGTTGGAAAATGCCCAAGATTTAGTAAATCTACTCTTTGGTGAGGTGAATGAGATTATGTTGTCTACGAGAAGGATACGTTGTCAACAAACCTCCTGAAATTCCCCTTTTGGCTACTTTACTGCCTTCTATTCGGGAAAAGTTTTTACGCAGAAATACGTGCGTCGAGTCCACAGAAATATTCTTGGAGTATTATGAAAATTTTCCTTATCTTCATTGTGCATTATAACAGGGCATCTTAGGCTGGCAGATACCTGTGAAGGGCCTCCTGAAAGCTCTGGATTAATTATTTAAAACTGGGCAATGACAAAATGCTTCAACTAACATCCAAATGATAATAATGACGCCGAGCACTATACCACTATCGTATTTTTACTATAATTTTGAACGAAAATCCCAACGAACAGCTTCCAGCAATGAAGAATGGGATGAAGGAAGAGTATAGGTGCAGGCGGGTGATAGGTATAGCAAAACGGGTGAAGGACTAACAATCGCGTTTCAGAATGCTTTTTCGCCGTAAGTGTATTAACAATCACCATATATACCGATAATTGCTGCGCGCGAAGAGCTCGGTAAAATTTTTTGAAAATGTATAACGGCAAATACGTACTTTCAACCTTCCACATCATGCTTAAAACTAGTTTGAAAGATCCCATATTGATGCGAGGCCCCAACAGATGTTCGGAGATTGTATCTGTTTTTTTGAAAGTATTGTGATCAGAATAGTTCCATGTATTAATACCTTAATAATGGTCATGATCGAGATGGAGTACAAACCGTGACGAATGCATGCGAAGCTTTCCATGACAGAACCTGTATTCAGGCTCTGCACCGAGACACTGTCAATTGCCCAGCACACCTACATGCCCCCAAAAAGCCAGTCTTTTACCTGGTAAGTCGTAAGCAACTTTTGCTGCTGTGCTTCTCCGAAAGTTTTTATCGGAAGATATTGATAATAAGAACAACACTGGAGTAAGGCTTGAAGCATGCGGACAGGCGGAGCGTCCGAAAAGCTAGATAGATTGTGAAAGATTTGTGATAATCTGACAGTTTGAGAAACATTTGTGATACAAAATGATAACAATAGATCCATCACTCGGTCGAATACACCCCGACCTACCCCTTATCTACAACTTAAATGCCTTCACGGATCATCTAAAAAAAAATCATTTTTAGAAGAAAAAAATGATTAGGGGGCACAACCCTTTTAACCCCCGTGCCGACGCCTCTGTGCTGAGGTGGCGTGCGCTAACTGGTCAGTTTCATATTCGCTGGAGTTTGGATAGCCTTCGGTTTGCCCTTTTGAAGGTCTCATGCTTGTGCTATATACTTGCAACAGTAACAGCGAGTAACTTTACACTATTTTGAGCTTTCGGTGGCTGTACGTAACGTGACGGACGTAACACTAGTCGGAAAATGCCTCACACTCGTTTTGCAAGTTTTTATTAAGTATGATCATGAAAAATGATTGAAGAAAAGTAATAAAGTGATGTTTATGCATTGAAGAGATGGCAGACGCGTGAAAAATTTATTGTGTGCCGAGTCAACCTTCGACCCCTTTGTCTTGTGAGACATGACCCCCTTAAGTATGGTTGGCTTAAATTAGTGAAATTTACATTTTATTGCACCTTGTAGGAATGATACCGGTTGAAAGCGGGATCAGCCGACTCTATAAAAGCTCAGGGACGTGTTCTCGTGACTGATATGCTTGGTGAAGGGTAATAAGGATGAGATATGTATCCTTGGTCCGTTACTTGGAATATGAATTAAAGGGCGGTATAACCCTGATTATTTTGAGATGGTAACAAATATCAAGAAACCCCAAAAGACTTATTATTAAGGGTTTTAATACAAAATTGTGACCTTGAATAAAAGCAAGTCATAGTATGGCGTGCTATTTCTAGACTCATACCACAAAGATAACTTTGGGATGTCATCAGTAGCAATAAATGAAATCGGCAATATATTTCAAAATGTCAGAAAATATGTCTGGTGTATTCGGAAAATAAATCACTCATAGTGTCAACTAAGGAAAAATCGAAGTTATCAAAATCATAGTTAATGTCTGTTTCAGAAACAAAATTTGCGCGGATACAAGAGTCGCTTAGATTAGTTACCCGTTTGTAGGCGATAAATGGGATTTCGGAAACAGAGTTTTGAGTGTCGGGTGACCAGTAGTAGTGCCCCAATGTTCTAGAGGAAAATCACTTAAGTTCTTAGTTTAATGTGGGGTTAGTAAAGAAACTTGAAAATAAAGGGTGGTGTGGATTTGGTGACAGGTGTGATGCGCGTTTCTCAAATTTAATTTGGGGAACGATGTGAAATACATATTCGTCTGGGTAATTAATTACTCTCTTCAAGTGAGTTGACTTTCTCGTTGAAGCCCTGCGTTGAAGTCACGGCGATTGTAACACAGACGTAGATGTCGAAGAGGTTCACCTTTAATAAATCACGTGAAACAGCTTTCGAAGTGGCTTGAATGGTGTGATAAAGATTGCCATGTTCGAAAATTGGAATGTTTCGCTTGGTTTCGAATAGGTTCAGGTGTCAAGGAGATTTGTTTGTGGGAAACGATTTCCTTTAGATGTATTAATATCAAGATAGATTATTTCTGAATATGATGATTCTCATGTACATTTCACGGTTCAAGGTGTTAATATGATACACGAAAGTTTTCAGTTTAAGTTCAGAACCATCAAAAAAGAAAAGGATACCATCTCTATATCTCAAACAGCGAATTATATATATATACACACATACATATATATATATATATATATCGGGTGAGGATTCTTAGCCTATTGGTAGTAGTTTGTGTCGAACTTAAAACAGTTGCGTTTTATAATAAGCTCTATAATCTGTTGGAAAGATTCAGTTGATATTTTGGGTGATGAGTACGAGCTGTTGTCGAATGATGAGTAGGCATTAGTGCATGCTTGAATAGCTTTATTTTGAGGTATATGTTGGTGTACATACTGCCATATCGACTACATCTAAAGTAACCAGAAGACTACGTCTACCTACTCGTTCGTAGAACGTTTGTGAGTTCAATTTGTAGAGTGACTTATTTCAGATTGAGATGTGGTTGCTACATGCATGGTGGAAAAGATGACTAGACAGAGGGATCGTAACCCTCCTTGGACTCTTTGGGAAAATTCTTATGATTTCGAACGTTCACTCTGGGGTATTGAGGTAGGCCTATATTGGGCAACACTGGCGTAGCAAGCGGGTGGACTGGGTGGACAATGTCCAAGGCCTTGGCTAGGTTTACAAAGTCTCACCAAAGTTCATCACATTTTTAGGAAAGGGGTCTCTAGGCTTAAGTTAAGGGAGGCTTAGCCTAGAGTAGTTCTCACGCACACTTTGTTCCCTGAACTAGACCTAGGCCTAGACTTTTCACGTCCAAAGTTTTTCCCGCATGTTACTGTGAGAGTAACATGTATCTGCATGCATGTGTGGCTGCAGTGATTGTTGCTACATGAGTGTATGCGCGTGTATGAACGTAACCATAGCTATGGATGATGTCGCAATTGAACAGTTATGAGTGCTATTTAGCATACAATAGTCTGCGTCCTAGTAGCAACTTAAGATATCGATGTAGAAGCTTGATAGAATGTTTAAAGAACGAAACAGGATAGCTTGTATAAATCAAAGTTTGGGACATATTTTGGACACTAAGTGGAAGGCATTCTTAGAATGAAGGGTCTTTAACATATTGATAATCTGTAGGCCTAGAGATGAATAACCTTGCCTAAGACTAGTAGGGGTAGGCCTAGGTATTATAGCCTAGGCCCTATTTGAATTTGAAAAATATCAAGACCAGCCAAAATTTTGAAGATGCGGTAGCCAAATTTTGCAAATGTCACGTATTGCTGACCTAGTATTGGAAACCCAGAGCGACCGAAATAGGTCTAATAGGTCTGCAGACTGCGGACTAGGGTAGGCTGGAGGCTACAGTCTAGGTCCTACTTTATTTCGGCAGCTGGCCCGGATCATGAAGCCTAGGCCCTACATTTTGACGTTTGTTAGGCTTGGGCTCTAACTTAGGCCAAGGCTAAATCTAGCCTAGGATACCTAGGCTGAGGTCAGCATACGTCCCCGATTCCAGTGTTCCGTCCCCGATAAACAAGTGTCCCCGAAAATGTTCCCGATTTGAAAAAATGTCCCTGAATTTTGAGATGTCTCAAGATATTAATCATAATGTCGTAAAAGTTAATATTTTGTCGAATGTGTAGCCTACTGTGTACCCTAC
Source organism: Holothuria glaberrima (assembly GCA_009936505.3). Classification (NCBI taxonomy): domain Eukaryota; kingdom Metazoa; phylum Echinodermata; class Holothuroidea; order Aspidochirotida; family Holothuriidae; genus Holothuria; species Holothuria glaberrima. The sequence continues at coordinate 9,383 of WURT03034465.1, forward strand.
TCAAATTTCGAATGGAAACTGAAAGGCTGGTTAGCTAGTAGTAGGCTATCGGCATAGTATTAACACTACTAGGGAGTTGGTCGGACGGCCTGTTAGCAAATGTAAGTTTTAAACGAGCGGCTGTTCAGAGGCTACGTTAAGCATATATATATATATATATATATATATATATATATACACATATTTATATGTATATATACATATATATATTTCTTAAGCATATATTTTTCGCTGTTACGAATATATATTTGTTGAACACATATATATTTAATTGAAACAAATATATTTGTTGCTGTTACAAATATATATTCCTTAAACATATATATTTGATTCAAGAAGATGTACTTTGTTGCTGCTTCTAATGAATATTTGCTAAACATATATATTTGAGTTAGGTGAATAAATCTGTCACGTAGCCTGACTGTTACAAATATATACATTCATTTACAATATAAAATTGGTTTCAGCAAATATATTTGTAGCTGTTACGAATATATATCCCTTAAACATATAAACTTCAGTTAAGCAAATGTTCCAGTCCATGTTACTAATATGTATGTTCCTCAAAATATATCAAATATCAAATATATTTGATTTAAAAATATTGTAGTTGCTAGGAATATACAGCATTCGCTTAACACATATATTTGAACTTATTAAGTTACAAATACATATATTTGTTAATCATATATTTCGGTTAAGTACTATATACCGTCACTGGTTTAAGGTAGTCATATATTTTGTTCAGAAATCTTATTTAGCTACGAATAGTGTTATTTTGAAGAATTGATACACATATTTTAAGTCATACAAACAAATTTTCTTTACAAATGTAAAAAATGAGAGTTTTGTAATATGTGGTAAGAAAATCTCATGATTATTGCCGTATGCAGATTTTAGTTTTACACGTTTTGTATAACATAGGTGTCATTGCAAAGTGTAGCCTCGCACGCTTTCCAAAATGGGTGACGGTAGTGCACGACCGTAGAAGGGAAAGTTTTCCAAGTTCTTTACGCTTCCAAAAACGGGTCGCTCATTTATTTGGGAGGGGAAGTGTGGAGGGGCGTGTGTCACTAGTGCAATTGGTTTCAACCCTTTGGTTTACATCATGATCGCCTGGGGACTGTGCGCTGGGAGTTTCTATCGTGTGAATGCTGAATAGTGTGTTGGTGTGAGTTTGTTTGCATTCAGACTGAGGACCTAAACAATGGATTTCAGGTCCTCTGAAATAAATTCAATAGATTTCTCAAGTCCTCGAAAGTTTCAACAATAGACAATAGATATTGTTTAAGGTTAGGGTTAAGAAAGCAAACACAAAGAAGATAACAATGAGGTCCTCGGTTTGTATGTAAAACATACTTCTGTGTGTGTGTGTGTGTGTGTGTTGGTGCGCCATGTAAACTGGTAAATTGGATACGTACAGTTTTTCGGTCATCCTGGTGAAGGGGAATAGGTTAGGTGTGAGGGTTGCATCCCCGTCCCATTTGAGTAGAAAATAAGCCATTTGGGGCAAAATAAATGTAATTTTCTGGCAAACATACGTTAAAATTTGGTAATTACACCAATTCTTAACCGGAATTCTGACTAACAGCTGGCACTTGGGGGAGAGAATGAGCGAAACGGGTAGAGAATTAATAAATACGGTAATTCAGAATTCTTGCTTTTATCAGTGTATATATGTGGTCACCATGGGCTGATGGTTAGTGTGCGCTGCCATGGGCAATGACACCTCCACCCCGTAAGATGATGCCTGTGTTCTGTCCTTTCAAAAAGGTCTATAGCCTACGTATTAAGTTACATGTCTAGTCAGTCAGTCAGTCAGTCAGTCAGTCTACAGTCAGTCAGAAGTCATGGCTTTAGAAAAACGCCCGAGGAAGTTCGGTAGGCTACAGGCTTATAGGCTGATCGCAGTCGCAAGTTGGGCGACTTAAACATCCCCAACAGTTAACTGTGAGTAATTTAAATTTTGCGATAGTCATTGATCAAAGCTCTGGGGTGATTTTTATCACATATCATTATTAAAGGCACTTTTTGAATAAAAGAAATAATATTCTTATAAACGAAATAATTGTGGGGTTTACACGTAATAATATTTTTCTAGATGGCTCCTTAGGGTCTCCGTAAGTTCTTTGTTCATTGCAAGTTTTATAATGCACTCATTTGGATTTCCCAGATCAGTGACTAATTCGTCAAACTGTGAGATTATATAACTACGATGTTAAGTCAGGCAAAAACGCAAACGTATGACTTTCACCGCATCTATGCCTGTTCAACCGACGTCTAATTCAGGTGAGTCAGGAAGTGACCTTACAACTTCATCGACGGACGGTCTTCCAAAGATTCGAGACCAGACAGATCGGACGAGACAAATCACGCAATCCTGTGTTTGCTTTGGAGTTGTACTAAGCTATTTATATGCGTTAAAGCTACGAATAGAAGGGAAAATGCAATTGATTCCTTCACAAATCCCCTTGAACTTAACAACTCCCATCTAGTACAATTTCAAATTTTATGGTTGGGAAAAGTTGTCGAAGGGTAATTGTCACATGTGAAGATCGTTCCGGGCAGGGGGGGGGCGGGGCTGTGCGGGCACGAATGCCCATTAACTAGTATACAGGGGCGCAGATCGAGTTTCAAAAGTGGGGGGTGGGCAAACTACTAGTTTGTTGATTTGTTTCATCGCTATGAAGATGTATTTATAAAGTAATCGTAAAAACTAACGGTACTTGGACTGGAAACATAGGCTTACAAGACGGGGGGGGGGAGGGTCTGGGGCGGCAGCCCCCTAGAGCAAAATGAAAGTCGATTTCAGCCCACTAGCACTTTCATATTCAGGACTTATTTATGAGCATCAGTTACAGCCACTTACCTGCTAGCCGATGATGAGGTCACTGACATCCCAAGGTTATTCTTAACCAGCAATTCATTGACGCTACAGTTACCCCTACCCTTGGTTTCGCACCAAAACAAAAAATAAATGCTTCGGTCCTTGTCCTCAGACTTCCAAGAATTCGAAAATTCACCTGTCATCCGTTGTCACTAATGCTCTTGTTGGTTTTTTGTAATTATCCCTTCTACAAATTATTCCTTGTAAATTGGCGGAGCTACCAAGTGGCCAAAGTAATGTTTCTCGTTGAATGTTTTCTAGTAATTCCGGTATGAGTCAATTTCGCATCAGGGTCAACGAACTTTTAAAGGGAAAATGCAGTCACCTCAATCAGAGTTAGTATGCCCCGTCATTCTAGTTCATGAATGGCCTATTTTGATCATGTGACAATATTTTTGTTAGTTAAATTGTGAAATGCAAGGACATGTTCTTCTTGCTTTACCTATTGTTTGTAGTAGTTATGTTCAAAAGGTCTTCGGATGTGCTTGTAATGCAATAAGAGGAAATTTGCAACAGTTTGCTGATTTTTCAATACAACTTTTGGGGCGACTGCCTATTGCTAATTTTTGCGCTCTTTGGTTGAGGCAGAGCCCATCTGACTGCCAAAAAGTGAGGGTTTCAACTGTTTCAACTTTGTTTCAATTTTAGTTTATTTTTATCCAATCAGTCAGGGCCGGATTCAGCTTGTGGGGGGGGGGGAGGGACCGGGCCAAAATAGTTTGGGGCCCCTTCATGATTAGGCCCACTATCTATAGCGGAACGCCACCAAAGGTTAGCAAGAACACAACTTCCCAGGCCTTGCAAGTTGCATGTTAACATTTTCACTTTTGTATTTATGGAAAGACAGCTTTTGTTCAGTGTGGAGTTGCGAACAAAGGTTCGTACTTTACATGTTGACCATCGACGGACGGACAGAAAGGCATCTTATGTCTCAATATTTTGAACACCCAAATGTTGAGGGCGGGGCCTGGGCCCCGTCGTAAATCCGGCCCTGCAATCAGTTTACGTTATGTTATTCGAATTTCACTTTGCGTACATGCATAGAGTTTTAGACTCAGTCTTCGTATCATTCGTACTGCTTGAGCTCATGAGTTTATTTTAGTATTTCTCCCTGTGTTTCATGCAACGAGTTGAGAATTTTCAATAAACACTCGCTTATAATTGAAATGATCCGAAAATATTGTTTGATTTATTTCAAGTGTTATGTTAGTCAGTCCTTGAATCCTGACAAGACAAAACGGTCATGCTACACTACCCCCACAGGACACATACTTCCAATACCCGAATTTATCATGCTGCCTCTCTAAGAAACGGTATAACCTTAACGAAGCTGTCGTAGGCCTGATAATTTGATGAGAGTCATTTTGGTAGGAGCGTAGATAATCAAGCCTGTGAAAATGGCGTCTATGTCAAATAGGCTATAATAGGTAAAAATTGTGTTTGTAGTAGAGAAAATTTTCACTAAAACTATGATTTATGAATACAAAATGACGGCTCAAAATAAGAGTGTGGTTGCTTTATTTTCAAAAAGTGAGGTTGATACCAAACGAAATTCATGATTATTTGTAGCTCAAGAATAATTTGTTGGCCCAAACTTTCTGAATTACAAATTACAACATCCATATTTCCTGTAAAATATTATTTTGGGGGAGCTATCGTTTAAGTTTATTGGTGAGACTGAATGCTGTAATAGTAATTAAACCTACTTTAGTTGTATGCCACGTCGGTGTATTGTTAACTCAATATTTCCCTTTAAAATTAAGTGAGCCCCGGTTGAAACATGTCACACCAATTTTGTATATAAGTCTGCCCTAAAAGTGCCCCTACAAGCGGCGTCCACTGTACGTGCCCTTTCGACCCTCGCTCTTGCCCTTATGGTACTTATGTCCTTACGTCCTATAACGTCCCTGCATCCTGGAAGTCGAGGAATGTTCTCTGAGAAGGATCAAAATATCAGATACGTTCAATTGGTATTACAGTTCCATAACGACAAATTCTACACCCCGGACTCGAGTTTGTTAACACATCACTCAGGTCCGTAGCCAGACAAGGTTCTGAAGGGGGCGAAATGGCTTGGGGGGGGGGGTGAAAAATGTTTCAGGGAGGGAGCCAAATGTGTAAAAATGTATTAAGTCAAAGGCAACTTGAAAACTTTCTAGGGGCGAAAAAAATTTCAAGGCCCTCCTTGACTACGGGCCTGACATCACTGTGCTGAGAATGGCACTGGAATGGGAGGTCACGGAATCGGAATTGACCTGGAACTTTGGGCTACAACCGGCAGACCCCCTGGCTTGACTCTGATAATTTCACAAACATGACAATTACATGAAAATTGCTGAAAACTCAGTTGCAGTTAGTACACAGTAATGCACGATATGAATTGGACTGAATAGTCACACATGCACAGTCAACTAAATTACCGAGTGAAGGTGCCAAACTTTTGCAATGGCTTAATATAATTTACGTAAAGTTGCACGCAAAAAAGAGTGTCAGACCACCTACGTGATACACTGTCAAATAGATGAGACGCAGGGCCCACACTTTGACTAGCCGATGGAATCGGAATTAACTTTGACTCGGGCAGTGGCGCACGCAGGATTTCTCTCAAGAGGAGGGGGGCATGCAGTATGGTGTGGGATCGCCGGCCTGGGGGAGGGGTCTAAGGAGAGGGATGTCCCCCTCCCCTTTGAAAATTTTTCGAGAAATTAGGTGTCCTTAGATTCAATCTGGTGGCACATAAGCTACCTTTTGAAGTAAAATTTGTGTTAGAAAATTGACGTATTTTTAGGAACTAAAATAAAATTGGCCTCAGTGA
>WURT03034487.1:0-15083 GCA_009936505.3 Holothuria glaberrima
AGAAACCAAGATATTGACAATTTTTTTACTTTTATGGAAATGAAAAGGGGGGGATTTTACCCACCTTCTTTTGGAAAAGGGGGGACAAATCCCCCCTTTCCCCCCCCTTGACGGAAACCCTGATATTATTGTTGTAGGCTATTGTTACTATTGTTACTTGACAGTGTCGCTAACGTTCGGCCTTACTTAGTCTAGTGTAACTGCAAGCCTAACGTTAGCTGTATGCTAGGACAGTCATATCCTGCTCTGATGCCAGGCTATACATAACAAAAGTAGGCATAACCAATTTAGCCATACCAAATTTAGGCCTAACGTTAGGCTAAGCCAAACTGTTATGAGAAGTTTTTGGGAAGTTTTTGGGGTAGGCCTAGGGCCTCGGCTATTGTGTACAGCGTAGGGTGGTTGGCCATGGCAAAAAATACTAGTCAAGCCTTGGGTAGAGTGACCGGTATTCGAAGCCCACCCAGTATTCAACCCCCTTCCAGTATTATGTTGTTTTCTTTGAAACCAAGGAACCATTTGATACAGATTTAACAGGATTAGTTAAAAACTTCTGTAGGCCTATAGCCTAGGTTATTTAACATTTTCCCTGCTGCATTATTTTTAGGGTAAGGGTGGCATAATTATTTTGTGGTGTAGGCCTAATTCTAATCAAGTTTTGGAATTTCTTAAACAATGCCACTTCTTAAAAGTAGGCCTAGGCCTAGCCTACAGTTAAGCAGGGAGGGCAAATGTATCAAGTACCAAACTTTGGTATTTCACTCATTTAAAGAACTTTTAGTATAAAATGCAGAGAATAACTAAGTATCAGAAGGAATGAAAACTAAATTAGGCTAGGCCTAAGTATTATTTTTTCAAAATGGGGTAAAAATGAGGCAGGATTTTCATGGGGGGTGGGGGTTGAATACTGGGCATCAGAAGTAAGTTTGATGCCCTGTATTCAACCCCCTAGCTTGCCGAAAATGAAGGGAAAATTAAAATGAAGTTAACCTTTTGAAGTGATCACTAATGAAAATAATTTCGTCAAACATTGCACATGCAAATTCAGGAGGAAAATTTGATTGGGGATGAAAATATGATCAGTTGAAAAAATGGGCCTAGAATTGCACAAAAGGGCTGAAAATTCCATAGTCAAACAACATAAAATGGCTGCCAAGTTAACTTAAGGAAATAAAATGAATGATAGATTTTTCTACTTAGCAATAATTTCAGTACTTCAAAAGGCATTGCCATGTTGATAATATTTGTGCATTTTCATCCAAAAAATACAAAGCAATATGGGGGGTTGAGTACTGGTACTCAAAAATGAATACTGGGCCAAGGGGGTTGAATACTGGTATAAAAAATTCAGTTTTAAAAATAATAATTCTCAAAAATGAAACAGTTCATACTTTTGTGGTAATATGTTGCCTTCAAAATGTCTTTTAGTGGGCATGATATCAGATCATTTTGTATCACACAAGGGGTGAAATACTGGTCACTCTAATCTAGGCCTAGTGGAAGCTTCTAGTTCTAACAAGGCCACGTTCAAATTTAACTTGGGTGAGTTTCATGCTTACGTAGTGTATGAGGCTTATTAGGCTAGTGATGTGATGCCAAACAGCAACACTGGTTATTGGACAGTCCTGAGCTGCACAGATGTGATGCATGCACACAAGGTATAGGGCCTAGGAACATTATGTGAACTTGCCCTTACTCAAATCGCCTACCACTGTACAGTTCAAAACCCGACCTCTGGTTGAAAAGTCAGGATTTTACGTGATGTAAGTAGGGAGAATTTTTACTGTCTGGTGTGAGATGATTGTTGCTCTTAAACTTTCCCTATTCAGGATTCAACTGCTTTCTCTTTACCTTGCAAAGTACATAATTGCCATGACTTAATATCTTGTCAAGCCTTGTATTGAGACCTACACAACTTTGGCTGGTGTGCTTTGCTGTGGCTCAACCTTGCTTATCCTTGGGAGCCTCAGCCCACCCTGCCTACTAGCATTGTATTTTGGCGATCCAATGTTACCGGGACTTACCCTGGCCAATCCTGCCCTACCATAACTGCATTGCAGTGCTCTGCCTTGCTCTACCCGGCACAGTATGGGCCTTTTGCTTTTTCATGGATTGACTGACACTGCCTTGTATGGAAAAGCAGGAAAAAAATTGTAAGTGCAGCCTTATATAATTTTACCTGATTTTATGACACAAAAAGGGGAACATTGCCAACTAATTCTTTAGTGGGTAGGTAAATAACTCACATTTCTATATGTTCTGCATCTCTATGTTCCAACACAAGTTACCAAAATACTTCACCAAAACTAACCATTATCCTAACACTGACCTTCATGTAAACTTTTTGCCATGTTGAAATTTCTGACCAAAGGTGTATGTTGGAACAGAAAGTGGTCACCCTTGCTGACGGCTGAATATCAACATGATTTAAAGGCTTTCTTGGCTTACTTTACATGTCATTTCAGCATGTACCACAGATTTGTACGAAGCAAGAAACCTGATTCTCACTCAGTATCAGAGAATGAAAAGCAAGATTCACCTGTTAATCTTGGCCTAGCTGCTTACACCAGAAGCAGACCAACAATGGAAGACATTATGCTCTATCAGTCACACCGCCTCTCGCCTATCTCATCTGCCTTGCTAAGCAAAGCAGGACCGATAAAAAGTAATGAAATCATGGTTGATGACATGGGTAAGCAAATGCCAAATACATCAATATCTTGGTTTTTGTACTTTCCCTTAAGATATTGATCTAGACACCATGCATATTACCGCCACCATTTTAATCCACAGCATGTTGATGATCTTAAGGAATGTGTATCCATTATATTTTTCCCTGAATGATCTACCTCATTGTTCTTTTAGTACTATAATTTAAACCCATTTGAAGAGTACTATTAAAAAGAATGGTCTAAGCTTGAATCTAATTTTAATATGTTTGAGGGATACTTGTCCTAAGCATTCTGGTGAAAGATGCATTGAAATCTGATGGGTGGTACTCAAGAAATTAGCAGTTAAGTTGTCACATTTTCAACACAATGTGAACTTGAAGCGTTCACATATGATGTCATAACCTCACAATAATGAACACTGTTGTTTTTCTTTAAACTTCACAACCAATTTTCTCCTCCATAATCCCATGTTATCAGAATGTGAATGCATGAGAGGCATGGGAAGGTCACAAACTTTAAAATTCCCCATGGGGGGCTCCTATCCATATAAAGTTCAAGGTCAACAGTACAGAAGGCTGTTGTAACAATAAATAAGGTCACCTGATGATGTATTTTACTTTTAGGGCAGGGAGCCCCAAAATTTTCACAACCAAGCAACCTTTTTTGAATAACAATCCCATTCCAATCCTGCCCTGATTTCTACCTTACAAACATCTAGTTTGGCAGGATCTGGAATTCTTTAAAGGGAAAATGCAGTCACTCCAAAAAAGGAGTTTGTGTACCCCTGTATCCTAATTCATGAATGGCTAGCAATCATACAACCAGGGCTTGTGATAGGCGGTATTGCATCGCAGTTTGTGACACAAAAGCAGCACTCTTGCGATCCAATTTTTTACAATGAATCATGTGTTTGCGATGCAAATATTTGACAACATTGAAGGTTTTACTTTTAAATGTGTACAAACCACCCGTGTTTGAAGAACTGCTATACTATATTGACAAAATGCTATGCAAAATTGCAATTTGCATATAGCGGTTTTGCTATACAATTTCTATTTCTTAGCATAAGCCCTGCATATAACCATATTTTTGTTACTTAAGTGTCCAGTTCATGCAGAATAACTATTCAGTCTACCCTCAGTCTGAAACATCTTTGCATGGACACTTTGTAAAATATATTTGTAAGGGAAATAAGTGGAAATTTGTAACATGCAGACCTGTGTTGTTTTCAAATGAATTTGGAGTGACTGCGCATTTCCTGTATGCCTCAGGCACATTACTGCCGGGCTCGGGGATTTTCATCCATTCTCACTGACGTTTTTGATGTGGACACATCGCTCCAGTCACCGCTAGGGCCCTGCCAGTGACCGGCTGATGGTTTCTCAATCAATTTTGCTGGGCTCCGACTGGTGCCCTTTAGGACGTCTTCAGATCACCTCCCGGACACCAGCAAGGCATCGGCAGATATCCAATGGGACATCGGCTGGCACCTGGCCACTTTTAACCCATCTGCTGGTCCCTGGCAGTGCCCTGCCAGGGAGCCAGCAGGTTGCCGACTGTGTTTGTTTTGGCTTTCAATGTGGGTTAAACATCAACTTCCATAACAGTTTTAGACATCTACAGCACACAGCCATGATGGCCATACCCCCAATAAGACTGAAGCTGATGAGACTACGCCTTCACCTTGGAGAAGCCTGGCTTCACCATGATGCCATCTTGGCTGCAATACTTTTTGAGGAAGACAGGCAATCCTCTTAGGGGAAGCTGAATCCCCCTTGCTTTTTTTCCTGGGGCTACTTCTGGTGCCTTTAGGGGCCTTGGACTTATTCCCCTTGGTCTTCTTCTCTCCTTTCTCCATTGGATTTTTAGGTGGCATTTTACAAAATATCCTCAAATGTTCACGAAAAGTTTAACGATAATGATATTCAAATAAAGTAGTAAGCTCTGATGCGTAACGAACCAAATTCAAGTGACAAATGAAATGCATGCCCAAGAGATCCCTGATTGGTTTTGATGATAAGAGAAAGCTATGCATTCATGATGGCATGTGTATATGTGTGTGTGTGTGTGTATGTGTGCACTCACATACATGTCCTTAACAGGTACCGAGGCAGCCGACTCGAGCTTGGCTCTCGCTCGTCTTTCCTAGCTCACACGCGGCTCGAAACTGGAGTAGCTACCGGAAAATTCAGCCCCTGCAATTAGAAGTCACGCGCGGCTGCACATGTCGCCTTGGCAAGCAGCCTGCCCTCAAGCACGTAGCTCACCTCGCCTACTTCACGGGCAGCTTCGCTGCTTTGCAATTCTCTTGCATTCCCTACCAGGTCCTTTCCTAGTACCCCGTAAGACATTAAGTGTGCAAATGTGTGGGTGTACGTGTGTTTGTGATTCTTTACTCGTTAACACGATATTTCTAGAGGGGAAAACTGACAGTTGTCAAACTTGGTACATAGATGCCCCATATTAAGAGGAAGAACCCTATTATTTTTGGCGGGGGTCAAAGTGATCTGGGGTCACCAGGGGTTCAAGTGCTAAAATCTTGTTAACATGATATCTCAAGTTAGGAAGCTTGGATTGCTTTCATACTTAATATGTAGATGCGTTCTGGTAAGAGGAAGAACCCTATTGTTTTGGTGGGGGTCAAAGGTCATCTGGGGTCACCAGGGGTTAAAGTCCGAAAACCTTGTTCACACAATACCTCAAGGTAGGAAGCTTGGATTGATTTCATACTGAGTATGTAGATGCATCATGGCAAGAGAAAGAACCCTATTGATTATGGTGGGGGTCAAAGGTCATCTGGGGTCACCGGGGTTAAAGTCCGAACCCTACAAACAGAATACGTTTTAAAACATTTTTAGAACGTATTAATACGTAAACTACGTTTTCCAAACATTTCCTAGACGTACTGTGTTTGTGGGGAAAACCTTGTTATCACCATATCTCAAGTTAGGAAGCTTGGATCATGACATGCATCTTCTTTTAGCCCAAAGCTAGCAAGGAGCTGACCACAGCTTATCTCTTGCATCAATAAAAGGCAATGAATCTCAACTTTGTTAGCCCAATATGCATTCAAGTGAGTAATGACCTGGTGCTTGCCATCTAGCTGGAGTAAACTGAACCTTTTGTCATCCTTGGCATAGACCATTGTTGAAATCACCCATGCATGTCAAGCAGTGTAAACGCTGCTTGCACCTTTGCTTGACTGGCCAGAACAAAAGCAGTATGGAAACCACAAAACAAACAAAGCAGTCAGGCAGACTAATCTCCTTTCCCCGAGTTGTGCCTACCGATTTGGGATTTTAGCTGTATGGGAGGATTCACAGCATGATGGATTTCATACCGAGTATGTAGATGCACCATGGTAAGAGGAAGAACCCTTTTGTTTTTGGTGGGGGTCAAAGGTCATCTGGGGTCACTAGGGGTTAAAGTCTGAAAACCTTGTTAACATGATATCTCAGGTAAGGAAGCTTGGACTGATTTTATATTAAGTGTATGGATGTGTTATAGTGAGAGGAAGAACCTTATTGTTATTTGCGGGGGTCAAAGGTCATCAGGGTCACCAGGGGTCAAACTTGGAAAACCTTGTTAACAGGATATCTCAAGGTAGGAAGCTTGGATTGATTTCGTACTAAGTATGTAGATGCGTTATGCTGAGAGGAAGAACCCTATTGTTTTTGGTGGGAGTCAAAGGTCATCTGGGGTCACCAGGGGTTACAGTCCGAAAACCTTGTTAACACGATATCTCAAGTTAGGGAAGCTTGGATTGATTTTATACTGAGCTTGTAGATGCGTCATCGTAAGAGAAAGAACCCTATTGTTTTTGGCGGGGGTCAAAGGTTATATGGGATCACCAGGGGTTAAAGTCCGAAAACCTTGTTAACATGACATCTCAAGTTAGGAAGCTTCGATTGATTTCATACTTTGTGTGTAGATGCGTTATGGTGAGAGGAAGAACCCTAATGTTTCTGGTTGGGGTCAAAGGTCATCTGGGATCACCAGGGGTCAAACTCTAAAAACCAAGACATTATCTGGGGTCACCAGAGGTCAAAAAGGAAGATTTCCCAAGAGTTCCCAAGATCTAAACCTGAGGTCACCACAGGTCAAAAAGCAAAATTTCCAAGAATTTCCAAGACCTTCATCTTAGGTCACCATAGGTCAAAAAGCAAAAGTTTTCAAGAATTTACAAGATCGTCATCTGGGGTCTGCAAAGGTCAAAACTCAAAATTTCCCAAGAATTCTCAAGATTTTTTATGAACACCAAAACTGTATTTTTCCAGCACCTTAAGATGGCATTTTACCAGTGACTGAAAGAAATGGGATAACACGGCATTGTTGGGAATAAAACATATATGCATCATCGAAACCTCAATGCCGACCACCAAAATGTGTCGCCCGGGTGCCAGCCACACATCTTTACTCATCGCAAGGCAGCCAGCCGGACGTCTATTGCAATTGTCAGGGTGCTGGTAGGGTGCCTGCGGACTTTCAACAAACATCTGCAGTGACCCCTCGATGTCTTTCAATTGGGCGGGCGCGGGCCGGCCTACTGCAGATAATCGCTGGATCGCCTGTTGATAGGCAGCCGGGCGCCTAGAGTAGTTCAAGTTGTCTGGCTGGCACCAGAGACACCCTGGGAAAATTTTCCTTGCAATAAATCGGTCGGGGACCAACCAACATCAAAGACTTCTGCCCGTCGCCCTACCGGCTTCCGGCAGAGCACCGCACGGCCACCTCGCGATGTCAGGCTAATGCTTCAGCGATGTGTCCACTGGCGCCAATGTCCTATCCATGTCAGCATCTCATCTGAAATTTTTAGGTCCACGCTAAAACTTCACCGGGCGCCGGCAAAGCAAATTCGTCGGCTGATTATCTGCAGGGCGCCTGCCAATGTCGCCGATGTCCGGCCAGTTTGGGTCCAACCGGCGCCTTCCCGGGCGCCATCTCGGACATCGGCGGTAATGTGACTGCAGCATTAATCATTAATATTTCCAATAATCAGCTGCAGGAAGTTTGTATTATCTGAAATTAGTATTTTAAGTGCACCATGGAACTGTTGCTGCTGCATAATGATGATGTTGCAAATTTCAGTGTCATGATTAGGCCAACTAAAGATAAAATTGACTCACAGAAATTCAAGAAAGAGCAGGTTTTTCAATTTTCATTTTTAAGACTGTCATTATTTGAAATCTTTTGCAGCAAAGTTGGTTGTATTTTATTTTTTGCAGTCAAGTCATGCAAAGACACATGGCTATCATGTTTGACATGTAATAGCATAGTGGACCATAATTGATCCACTGAGGTACAGACATTATAGGCCTGTAGAAGATGTTTATAGTTTAACCAAGCATAGAATTAAGAAATATATTGATAAAGATACATAAATGTAGTTTAATGGTATTTAACTATGTAGCCCTCCTTATATCCCTATTTCACCCCTATTTACATGATATGTCACCCAGAATATATTCTCCAGAGAAGACAGTTTATTTGTTTGTTGGTGTGTTCCCCTTCAGATGGTTTGTGTACATCTGCATACATGTGCATATGTAATTGGATGTGTACAGTGTAGTTTTTTACTTCTTGATATTTCATGCACTGACTGAGGTAACAAGCTCTGGAGCAGAGTCATTTGTTAGCTTTGATCTCAGGTAACTTGGATTACTGTTTTTTTTTTTTTTTTGATTTCCTGCAAGAGGTATGATCCTCCCTGAAGGAGGAATCGAGCTCTTGAGCTGATCCTGGGAACGAGAGTGTTCTCAACGGCAAATTCACATCCTGCTTGGGGTCAGATCACAGATGTCACCTCTTGCTGATACCAAAGTGGAAAGATGCAGTAGTCAAAGTTGACCAAGTCAACCATTCTCAAAAGGCAGTCTTGAAAGGCAATGTCCACCCTTATGATATGACCAGAAAGACAGCTCTAGCCACTTAACTGAGTGGTCTCTTCACAAGCTTTTTTCTGACGTGGCACACTGTAGGATAGGCTTACACGAGATGTTGTCTCAGGTGCTGGATTACTGCTTAAGTTCCTCATCTTCTGTTTTATCTTTACAAGCAAGAAAAAGGATGGACCCAGTGGGCTGGAGAGGGGGGTGGAGAGGTCACTTGAATTTTGGTGCAAGTCCTGAACATGCTTCAACAGCACCTTTCACAATCTTGGATTCTTTTCGTAATGCTTAGTGTCTTTCAAAACATATTTAACCCAAACATGCATTTACGGTAACTAGGTAAATCTTTTATCATATTATTTATCTTCTTTCTTTTCCTGTCTCTGATTTGATAGCTGATTTAGATCAGTCCAACTCACCCATCCTTAGTCAATATTGTGGCATTGACTTTGACAACACTTCTCCTGCTGACATCAAATTTGATGATGAGCTGGATGAAGAATTTTTTGCTAGTTTGGCAATTCCAAAGGTAATGGTACCACCAACAGAGCCTGGCCAAGAACAGCAGCAGGGTAGGTGGCTTCTCCTCTGGGTGTTATCTTTTCTTTTCTTTTCTTTTTTCTGCAGTGCAAGAGTCAAATGTGAATAAAGAAACAAGTAAGTCAGGGATTATCTAATGTCTTTGATGTGTGTTGAAATAGTTACAAGTAGGCAAGGGTGGCGATTTGTTCTCAGTATTGGGGGGACGTGCATAGCCTCATTTTCAAATAATTAAGTGTGTGAAAAATCAAAGTCAATGGGCGATTCTCAAATATCGAGGGGACATGTCCCCCCTGTCCCCCCATGATCACCGCCTATGAAAGTAAGTTACTGAGCAACTTTACAGCCTTTCTTGCAATACTCTTTTGTTAAGTTTGTGCATACATATTCCTTTGTTAAGACAACATACAGAAAATGGTCTTAGTTGACCCCCTAAGCTTTTCTCATCATTGACAGTGCCTCGTAGCAGATATTTGCCCTGTGCCATACTATGCAAAGGCCATTGGCTTTTCACAAATTAGAAGTGTTCCTCTGTTAGGTCCATTGGTGCTTCTAGGGAAGGGGGAGTGAAGGCTCATGGGGCTCAAGTTACCTCTCAAGGATTTTCAGTTAGTGGGTAGATCAGTCTATATTTTTCTTTGCCTGTCCTGCCATCTGTCAGTCAGTCAGTCAGTCAGTCAGTCAGTCAGTCAAAACCAAAATCCTGTATATATTTTCAGTTGAAGGCAGTAGAAAAACTGTTAGCATGTTATAAAAAGGGACAGTTGGTCCAGATTTAAGTAAAGGGGAGTAAATACATAGCCCCATGCAAAAAAGCATCTCAGTTAAGTTGTTGAGGTAACCGTGTTTTCGATTTTAAAGAAAGCTTCCAATTTCATAACAAGGTGACCTTTGGCACATTCATGACAATGTGGGGTCCTTTTGTGTTTGAACATTTTTATAGTTTTTCACTCCATTAAAGGGAGAAGGCAGTAGTCCCAAGTTTATTTTCCAAAAAAATGCTAAATCTTACAGATCTCCTGTTATTTCTCTCACAAGTATTTTTATAATGTTTCCTGATAAAATCATTGAGTATTGAAGGTGACCCATGGAGTTATTCTGCATAAATTTAAGAAATAAGTGACAAAAATATTGTCACATGATTGATATGAGCCATTCCTGAACTAGTGTACCAGGGTACACTAACTCAAATTGAGGGGACTGCTTTTTCCGTTTAAGGGAGGGAGAAAATTATTGCAAACAATTTTAATGAAAGGTCTGGACATTGAAATCAGCATAAAGGCAGAATAAAATTAAACACCACACACATCAGGATGACTGCAGAAAGGCAGCTACTTTGCTCTTGCTGAGAATGGTAATCTTAACATAACCAAAGAATATATAAAGATATTTTTTCATTGCATGGGGTCTTTTTCATGCATCAAAGTGAAATTTGTACAAAACTGGATTATTGGCCATTGTACCTTATAGTTCCCTCATACTGACCTTTAAAATGATATCCTTGGAGGTCAAGCATAAAAGGAACATCCTGTGTGATTTCTTTTGAATGTACGTAGCATTAGCATAGTAAAGCAATGTGAGCTGTTTTTTCTCAACAGCTAAGTCCCCTCCACCCACTTATTCAAACCTTGTGTTTGATATTCCATCAACAATAAACCTGGAGGAAAATCAGACAAATTACCAAGAAAACATCACAGAGAAAGAGCCAACCAACAATTTAACTCAAGCGCCAAAACAGCAGAAAAAAAATAAAAAGGATAGTCGAAAGAAAAAGGAGAAAAAGAAAAAAATAGAGCAGGAAACTCAGGAGGTAAAGAAGATGGAAGAGACAAAAGCAACAAAGGAGACAGAGAAGGAAAAAGTGACAGAAGAGGCAAAGGAGACCCAAGAACAAAAAAAGAAGAAAAGGAAGAAAAAGAGGAAGGAGGAAAGCAAAAATAAAGACAAAAAACATAGCACAGACTATACAACAACTTCCTGTGACAACATAAAACATGACATTCCAATTTTTGATCATGGCACCATCACTATAGACAGAAATCCTTACCCTGTCTGGTCCAGCACATATTCACACTACTCTACAAATATGTGTGGTACCAGTGATAAAGCAGATACTTCACTAACACCTGCATCGGGTATCCCATCAACTGCAACAGACAAAAGTCCAGCACAACTGTTGTGGAAGAAGTCTGTCGACAACAAGACTGCAGTCAGCTCTAAACTCCCAGATCCATCTTCGTCAGACGAGTTTGAGGCTGTATACTACCAGTACAATGACATCACCAATGTACTGACACCAACTTTTGAGTCATCAAAACCACCTCAAAAAGAGCATGGAGACTTGATCAAAGAAGTTGCACAAGAAGTTTGCAGCTATTTCAACCATCCCACAGTAGAGTCAACTGCTGGTATTGGGACCAAAAAGGTATGATCAAAGAGGTGTTCTTAAGGGGTGGAATTGGGTTGGTGCTTACAGTTCCTAGCTTGCATTTGAGAGGTCCCGATTCATAATCCCAGTGGAAATTTTCTGGTAACTCAAAGAATATTACATGGTCAGGCCTTCACAGTGATGCTGAAGGGGTATCAAAATGGTGATTTGAAAATTGGGTTTGTGGTTGCCTGACTGAGGGGGTGTACAACTGAAAGTTCAGTTCAACATGCCTTAACTTAGTTCACCTGTACTGCAAGTGGTGCAGCATAAGGATTCTTTGCCTTTCCCAGCCATTGGGAATGTGGATTAAGTCTGGGATACACTTTCCTATGTTGCATGGGACATTTAAATGGTGATCCTAGGAGCAGAATTAGGGGGTAATTGATACACCTCTGCCAAATTAACCTCTGAGCACTAGTCTTAGCACCAGTCATCACACTTACCTAGTCATTAAAAGATGGCAAGCTCATCAGTATTCATATGGTCAACCTGGTACAGGGTCATCAATGAGCCCAAGTGGCTATCTGAACATGTTGAACTAAAGATATTCTTAAAACTTTGCACATGTTCAAAGAGGGGAGTGAAGAGAATAGACACTGGGATTCTCATTCCGGACACAATTTTACCACCGCATTGAAAATTTATCCAAAATGCAGTATTGTTTGCAAAATAAAAAATTTAAAAGAACCAATATTTATAACCCCCTGAAAGTAAGTGCCTGTGCAGGTCAATGTAAAACCTTCATACTCATTGTGCTTGTTTACTTGGCTTCAATTCTGTGTGCACTCATTGGTAAAAAGAAACTTTGAAAAACAGTATGTGACCTTGTTGTAATTATCTTAAAGAGAAGCACTGTCAGCTGATATACTATGACAGTGCATAACACACCCTAGCAGGGAAAAAATGTGTTGATCCCCATATATATGACTTGCATGTGCTATCGGTAACTATACAGATCTGAACCATTGCAGCATAGCTTTCAGAACATAAGAGAGATACCGCGAAGGTCAAACTCGTAAAACTAACTAAAACCACTCATCTCTTTCGTTGTACTTCATTGAAGTTTCAATAATATTTAAAGGTACTAGGCACTTAGCACAGTAGTTTCACTTCTTATGCCACATCTTGAAGAGCACATCAGTGAATTTTGCCTACCACTTCAGCATTACCATTTGCTCTAGTTGTTAAACTGATTTTCTCGTTTTGTCTTATCTTGTTGCTGTAAGGTTGCTTTAATTCCATGTAAAAGGCTGAGTATGTATACAGGGTTTCCCTAGTACTTAATTCCCGAGGCGACCGCCTCGCTGCTTTTTGTGACTGCCTCACCAAGAAATTGCCATAATTACCGACTCCTCCTTTTTCCCCAATTACTTGAAAGACACAGGATCGATCCTTCCCTTTAGAGAATGCTTTCATGTTAACAACGAAACCACACAGAACTCCTGAGAAATTGCCTTACACACGTGTAATTTGTATGTACAGTAGAAGCCCCCTTACAAGTAGAGCTACATTGCTAAGACTTTTGATATAATAGTGTTCCTGAAAATGTTGCTCAGCACAGAAGGGGTGATATACTGACAGGATGGCATCCTTTCTTGTGAAAATGAATTACATTAAAATGATTAAATTTTTGTTTTATTTACATATATATAACTGTTACGTAGGCCTACATTAAACAAACTCAAGTCTCCAAGCCAATGCAAATCCAATTGAGTTTCTGGATCCTACCCCACTCTCAATTATAGATGTGTCCAAAGCCATTAGAGGAGATGGAAAAGAGTCATAAACACCCCCCCACCACCTTCCCCTCCCACAAAGGGAGGCTCATATTGCTGTTATTAGAAAATTGAAAATACTACAAAACCATGCATGATTCCAATTAGTTGATTAAAAGACAACCAAACCTGACACCTCTCTCAGTCAAGTATGTGGCTGCATATATACATAAGGGAAAGGGGAGAGTTCAAGGGGAGCGTACCTTCTCCCTCCCCCTCCCCCAAGAAAAATTAAAAAATGAATGGAATGAAAAATGCTTTAGTCATCTACAGCATAGTGCTTGTGCCATACCTCTGCCTTTAAGATAAGGGGCCAGATATCCAATAATTTGTCTACCCTGTACTCAATTTAGGGCCCAGCCCTTTATATCCATTTTTTGTGGTTAATGCGATTTTGAAAAAAAAAACAGGTTACAGGTGACTTTAGGGACAATTTGGGTGAACTTTCAGTCACTATATACAGATATGACAAACACCTTTTTCCCAATGTTTATATTCAACAGCCTCATTTTAATAATGTTGTAAAACCCCAGAGCGTTCGGGGGCTCTACCTTCTGGACCCCCACTGGGGCATTGCCCCTGAACCCCACCATGGGCCCTAAGGTGGCCCCTGGCCAATGGCGGGAGCGCTTTCCGCTCCCATGGTGCCTCCGGCGCCTCACTTCCTCTCTGACAGGTTACCACCTCACACTCAAAATCCCAGGGGAAACCCGGTGTATATACCCTATGCAATATGCAAAATAATGAGGAAGTTGATTAAAATTAACTGCAAAGTCTAGACTGGTAACTTGTCTGCTCATTTGCATATGGCATTAAAATTACCTTCTAGCACCAACATCTATTCTTACAAAGCAATAACCAGTTTTTTCTTTAATTTTTAACCTGAATTTCTGGTTTAGCTGTCAGCAAGCTCCTTGACATCAACTGATTGTCAATTTTATTAAATCCATTTGTTAGGGTAGGTGTAGACACTTATGAAGTTGCAAAGGATAAGTGTTAATTGTAAGTACCAGACAAAAGAACTGAATGGCCTTGAGTCTAAGGGATCGATCATTACAGGATTCTCTCCTTGCACATGCCTGGGCTGATTGGATAAGCATAAATTAAATGTGAAGTTTTTTCTCCTGTCCAGGTAGTAGCTGCATAGTAAAACCAGAATGGGCTTTCTAAAGGCTTCCCAAACACTTTACTTGCAAATTGGTAATCATGCTGCTGTCAGATGAATCATACACATGTGACTGTGGCTTTTTGTGTGTTTGTGAAATGACTAGTACAAATGGCTGCTTAAATAATTCATGATGAACTTTGCAAACATTAAATATCTACAAGTATGATTAATTAAATTATAGAGAATATTATATTATGGAGAATAAATATGTTTAAAATCAAGGCACTACATCAAAAAGCATATTCTGTTCTCCTGCGTTACAAAAACTGTATGGTATTAAGAAAGAATACTGAGTTCATTCAACTTGTTTGAAACAATGATTTCAACCTTTTTTGTGTACTTACAAAACAATACAGTTACAAAGGATTAAAATGATCAGCATTTAAATAATCTTTTTTCTTTTTATATCCTGAAGAGCTACCATCAGCTTACCTGCCCCAAATCTGCAAACCCTCAACAACAGCAGAAAAGGGATATACAGAGCATTATCAACAAGTACAGTCGGCAGAACCAAGATGGCCTGGTAAGTATAATCCAGAGATGCCACTTTTCCGATTTTAGTCGGAAATCCGATTTTTTTGAACACCCGTCAAAAATTCCGATTTTTTA